>JBBPLO010000143.1:6290-17609 GCA_038089835.1 Retiboletus flavoniger
GATCAGTCCGTCGCATCAAGCTTCAAGACCGCTGCGTGGGAATCCTCCCTAATCGATGTTCACACCGCCGTTCATTCTGGCTACCACTGCAACCAGTACGTAAGGTATGTAAGTATTTTAGAAAGTAACGACTCTTGCCCACGACACACGTCGTTCCGCCACTGTCACTGCTTACTGTTCTTGTCATCAATGTCATCGACCGCGAAGGTCTGGTTTGGTGAGCCCTCCCAGTCTCGAGATAACTCTCCATCATAACGGTTTTGCTTCAGTAACCGGCGCATCTGCTGGATTTGGTCGCGCAGTCACCGAACACGCATTGCAACAGGGAGAGAATGTTGTTGCAATGTCGTGTAAATCGGAAGAACTCTCAGACCTCCTGTCGAAATATGCTTCACGGCTTCTCATTCTCTCGTTAGATGTCAGAGATCCAGAACAAACCCGTGCGGCATTTGAGAATGCGTTAGAGAGATTCGGGCGCATCGACATTGTATTTAACAATGCTGGATTTTGCATCATCGGCGAGGCGGAAGGGATGAGTGAGGAACATGGGAGAGAGCTGTTCGAAATGCTCTTCTGGGGAGCTGTCAATGTCACAAGGGAGGCTGTCAAGGCTTTCAGAGATCGCAACAGTCCTCCTGGGGGTCGTTTGCTGCAGATATCGTCTTGGACGGCCTTGAAGGCCGTAGCTGGCGTTGCACACTATGCCGCTGCGTACGTCGCACTCACTTTCCTTTGCGGATCGACTAACGTCTCTAAAGCAAAGCAGGTAATGAATGTGTCTGAATTACAAAAGGGACGTTGCTGACTGAAGCGATGTAAGCGCTCGAATGTTTTTCACATGGGTTGGCCGTCGAACTTGACCCCGGCTGGAATATCAAGGTTTGCTCCATCTGGCTGCCAGAAGACGCTTGTAACACCATTCTAGATATCCATTGTCCAACCAGCTCTCTTTTGGGCAAGCACACCATGGAGTACTAGAGTTAGCCCTGTCCACCCCGCGTACAGTGATCCCGATCTTCCGTCAAGAATCACGCGGAGTTTATACCCGGGTGAACCGATGGCACGCGGACACGAAGGGGATCCGAGGAAGTTTGCGCGAGCGATTCACCAATTGGCGTACATGGATGATCCACCCTTCCAACTTCCATTGCATCGGGTTGCTGTCGGAGCGGCAAAGGCGAAGGGGGAGGAGTTGATCCAGGCAGCGGAAGATTACGCCAGCTGGTCCGACGATGTTTACTTTGGCCAAAATTAGTGCGTTGATGGTGTAATACTGGACGTGCGACCGTGTGTACACAAGGCATTTGACCTGTTCGTGGAGATCTAGAACGTGCTCAAAGACCTTTTCTTACTATCAAAATACCGGATCTCACTGCGTGTTCTAGTATCTCCGATCAGGTTGAATGCATCTTGGACATGGAATGAACGCAAGCAAACGGGGCATGTATCGAGCGACTAGCAGAAGGTGTGTCGACGGCCTGCCTCACAAACGGGTTAGGTCACAGATTATTTGATTCCGAGGTGTTTGCTATCGAATTAGGAAGGAAGCCCTCTAACAAGTAAGTTTCAGAGGGTCATTAACCGATCAACTTGAATACTGTTGATTGATAGTGGTTCACTCTTGTTGATCGGAGTAAAGATCGTCCGACCATCCAGCAAGCTTCTCTGCTGCTTCGACGAGCATCTTTCCCTTTTTCCTCGCCGACTCCAGTGTCACGCGATGCACGGGTAGTCGTAGAAATGAGGGTAAATTCACCATCCTCACGAGTCGACAAACCAATTCGGTAAATTTCTTTGGGTCTCCGTCGTAGTGCGTCTTCTCGATTTCAGGGTAGAGTGCACGCCATTTCATCGTCGGAAGGGAAGGATTCGAGGCATAGACAGGAAGAGGCGGCTCGGTAGCACTACTAGAGATTATAGCAGTACGGAAAAGCGCAGGTTCGAGGAGGACGAGCTGATGAGGTCTGAATCAGATTTTCGTGACCCGACTTGAAACATCCACTGCTACACCAACCCTGATGTTCCACTTCGGGTCGAGTTCTGCAGCGTATCCCTCGGTAAGGGACTCGAAAGCTGACCATAGACAACTGAGCTTTGCTAAGGAAAGGCGCAATCAATGCTTACCAGCTTTCCTATAGGTGTCGTGGATGAAGTACGAGGGCGAGAGTGAATCAGATGCACGCGCAACAAGATTATCCCAACCTACGCAGCAGCATACATCGCACTCCCCGGCGGCGGGACGAGCGCCGTACGAGAGGACATGTTCAACAACTGGCCACCCATCGGGCGATTAATGTCCCTGAAGCAACTGACAGCCTCCCTCATCACGTTTCCCGCTCCCCAGAACATGGTGTTAAACATGGCCCGCGAGTTCCTGTCCGACATCCCCTCCGCTTCCCCACCCACGTAGATACCTGCATTATTTAGGACAACATCAATGCGGTTGAAGGAGGCAGTAGCTTGCTTGAATGCAGCGGTGATGGCTGCTGCGTCTAAGACGTCTAATCGGAGGACGAGGAGCCGCGAGGCGGGATATTTGGTCGAGAGATCGGATATCGTGGAGGGTTTCCGAAGTGTCGCAACCACATTGTCGCCATTCTCCAAAGCATATTCGGTTACCAGACGACCGAAACCGGTCGAAGCTCCTGTCACTATGGATGTGGTTGAGAATCAGCTAGCGTCATTGACTCCAAGAGTGACATACCGAACCATACCTTGGGGATTGATTGAGATTGGCTCGATGTCATTGGTGGAATGTGAATTGGCTGTGGAAGTTGAGAGCACGCAGTGAAGTCCAGTGGTATCGGATAATAAGAAAAGGTCCTCGAGCACGTTCTAGATCTCCGCGAATAGGTCATGTGCCAAGTTGTGGACACACGATATCCCGTCGCACGCACCCAGCATGCACATTATCACACCATCAGCGTACTAATTTTGGTCGACGTGGTAGTAAACATCGTTGGACCAACTGGCGTAATCTTCCTTCCCTGAATTAACTCCTCCCCCTTCACCTTTGCCGCTCCAACCGAAACTCGATGCAATGGAAGGTAGAAGGGTGGATCATCCATGTACAGTATGCCAATCGGAGCATCGTTTGCGCAAACTGTTTCGGATCTCCGTCTTGTCCGCGTGCCGCTGGTTCACCCGGATACGGGTTCCGGGTCATTTTCGATGGAAGATCGGGATCACTGTGCGCGGGATGGATGGGGTTGACTCTTGTACTCTATGCTATGTTTGTCCGAAATAGAGCTGGCTGGATAATGGATATCTAGAATGGTATTACAAGCGTCTTCTGGCAGCGAGATGGAGCAAACCTTGATATTCCAGTTGGGGCCAAGTTCGGCGGCCAACCCTTCTGAGAAACATTCGAGCGCTTACACGCTCCAGTCCGCGACATACCTCTTGTAACGTTGAAAACCTCCACTACCTGCTTTGCTTTAGAGAAATTGGTCGACCTGTAAATGATAGTGAGTTACCACCTGCGCAGCGCCAGCTACAGCCTTCAAGGCCGTCCAAGACGATGTTTGCAGCAAACAACCCCCAGGAGGACTGTTGCGATCTCTGAAAGCCTTGACAGCCTCCTTTATGACACTGAAAGCTCCCCAGAAGAGCATTCCGAACAACACTCTCCCGTGGACCTCACTCATCCCTTCCGCCTCGCTGATGATGCAGAACCCTGCATTATTAAATACAATGTCGATGCGCCCGAACCTCGCCAACGCATTATCAAAGGCCGCATGGATGTGGTCTGGATCTCTGACATCTAAGTCTAACGAGAGAACAAGGAGCCATGAAGCGTCACAGTGTTTTGACGGGAGGCATGAGAGTTCTTCCGGTTTACGCAGCACTGCAACAACATTGTCTCCCTGTTGCAATGTGTGTTCGGTTGTGACCGCGCAACCGAAACCAGCAGATGCGCCGGTTACTGAAACAGACCGTTATGATGGAGAGTTATCTCAAGACTTGGAAGGCTCACCAGACCAGACCTTTGCAATCAATGACATAGATGACAAGAATGATGAGTAGTTAGTAACCACTAATAATCGCGGAACAATGTCTATGATATATCGTGGGGAAGAGTCATAACTTTCTAGCGTACCTATATACCTCAAGCAGTAGTTACGATGGGCCAAATGACTGGTCAGTGTGTGAACATTGAATCCTGTGACGTTTGATTGAGGTCTACCGGCCCAAGGTTTGCGTGCTGGGCATGAATGCCTAGTAGTAATTACGTATCTGAGACTAAATATTAGTGGCACCAAGCGTCGCATATGCAAGAATTACGAAATCAGGACAGTGTAGACCGCAAGTTAGCTACAGGACAGTTAGTACAGTATACAAGTACAACTATGCTAAATTAGAAACTAAAGAGTTGCTAGTGCATCGAGGACCAGCAAATAACATAATGTTTAGCGTACTACTGTTGCACGGCGAAGGGGAAAATGGCCCTTATAAGAAAAAGATGCGATAAGTGAATGCCATCTGCAAGGCTCCTGGCCCAGCCGGGGAAGCAAGAAAACGAAAATACGTCACCCCAACCAAGAGCATTCGGATGTTTTGCTACCGGTCAAACATCCTCGCAAGATCAGCAGCCGGTGGACGTTTGTCTTCTTCGGGATCCCAACACCTCCGGATCACTGATTCTTGCCACGGCAGAATATCAGTCGGTATCTGGGGCCGTTCTCCATTCAAAACTGTCAGGAGAAGGGAAGTTGGATAAATTCCATCGTATGGTTTCTTCCCAGACAACACCTATCAAATGGCACATCAGAAACCAAATCATGTAATAAAACATATTATACAAACATGCAACATGAGTCCCCCGAACGAGTAAGCATCACAGGGCTTTGTGGGATAAGTCACATCCCTTGAATTATTTACTCGTTGGACCAGCGCAGGGTCTGCGAACCGCACGCCACCACAGATGCTAGATTTCAGGTACGAAGTCCCCACAAAATCATTGACAAACGAGAGACCAAAGTCCGTGAGGCAAGCTGTCCCATTATCATCAATCAGAACATTGCCCTATGGAAGAACGATCAATAATCCTTCCTAAACCTCATTTTTGCGAGGAGGCATACACTATGAAGGTCACCATGGATGACGTCTTGCCTGTGGACTGTGGAGAGTGACAATAAGTCGCCACAATTACAACCATGAAGTTGGCACGTACGATAGCACAAACCAGCTGCAATATCCGCAAGCTGTGGCGAAGTTATTGGGTGTACGGCCATCTGAATCGCTATTAAAACCTACCAAACGGTGTCTCTCGGATAGTGTCAACATCTGGTGAATCGTGAGGTAGCTGGATAGGGATCCATTGGAGAGCCACGGGCTGACCATGCTCGGCAAGGGTCCGAAACCAGACACCACCCCGAGCAATGGGACGACATTCCTGTGTCGTAATCTCCCCCAAACTATCAATTCCCTGCGGAGTATCTGGAGCAAATGAATGGTCGGTCCTCATTCCAGGAGACGGGAGACTCCACATTTACCTTCTTGTAAGCCCCTAGTTCTTCTTGGTTGGTCTTGACTGCCTTCACTGCGACCTGATCACCTTAGTTAGTATGGACTCGAATTCCTTCGGAACTGACCCAACCATGCGAGAGGATCCCCCTGAGATCAAGTCACACTCCCAGACATCTCCGAAAGCCCCACTTTGGGTAGCATAGTCTCTCCTTCTTCTAATGGTGGGAGTTGGATGCTTGAAGGGCAGTCCACCCAGGCAATCTATAACAAGGACAATGTGGGTGTCTCATCTTGGAGGGAATTCGGGGGAACAGACCTTCATTTCCTTTTGTGCAAGATTGCAGCTGTACATCGGAGTGCGAAGTGGAACTACTGTGACAACTTCATGCATTCCGTAAGTTGGGGATTTGAGGCGAGTTATGTGTAATCGCGTACCTGGCATAAAACATCGAGTACGACGAAGATCCTGTGCCACTGGAGGTCTCTTCGCTGGTTTGTGGTAGATCGCCAACTCCGAGGAAACTTGTGTCAATGTACAGCACATTCGCGGAAGTGGTCTCGCTGCGAGGGGTCGGTGGGACGATAATAGGGCTCGGTGGCACCGACTCAGCAGAAGACTCGGCTGTATGAAAAGATGTGGTGGTGGAAGGACCGGAATCGTTCCTTTGGCGACGATCGCGGTCCCCGTCCCTGTTCTTTCCCTTGAAAATACTCGAGATCATCCCTCCCTTGGGACGTGCTGGTGCAGAGGCGACAGATTTCTGGACGGAAGAGCCAAAATAAGATCCGCTGTCTTTCGCTTCCCAGCGGTGATTCGTGGCGATCAGATTAACGAGTTTCTTTTTGGATTCGGCTAGTTGAGGCCCTGGAAGGGTGGTGATGCAGGCGTGGTCATCAAATTCCATCTTGAGCCCCTTGAGACTAGAAGCGTTTCCCTTCCACCAATCATCCACATCCTTTTCTTTCTCTAAATGAGTCACCACGATGACCACCGGAGCAACCAGCCGACGTGTGATGGCGCAAAAGGCATCATAATATTTCGCCGATGCCTTGGTCGCCCGAGATCCGCGAACGCAGTACACGAGGAGGTCGATCTCACGCCTATGGTGCCTTTCTTTGAGGAACTTCTTGAGGTCTTTTTCCGAACCTCCTCCAAAGATGGCTTGCAAAATACTGCGAGCTTCACCAAGACCACGGGTATCCCACAAGTTGTACTTCCGACCATTCAGCGTGGCCTCGTAACGGGCGCTAGCTTGTGTGCAAGGTCGAGAGTCATTCGAGACGCGGGCGGAATCAGCGTCGAGGAGGAGGTTGATTGCAGAGCTTTTGCCAGATCCTATTTCTCCAAAAAAGATAATATTACGCAGAGCGTGAGGATGCTTGCGACGCGTGTTAGCCCATCGATGGATATGACATACGATTGAAAACAAACCTTAGAATTATTAGCCATAACTCAGAGTTACGGTCGAGACACCGGGCAAATCGCCAGCAATCTTGATCCCGTGGATGGTGGGTCTCCTTTGTTGATAATCGGTCTTCAAATCAGCGAAGGGAGGATTAGCTGGTGGCAGTTATCGAACTGGCAAAATGCGCCAGCTGGCATTGAATCGCAGTCAATAGGGCCAAGAGGTTCAAGACGGAAGGAACTGATGGATTAAGGTCGACTTGCGGGGCCTCTTCACAAGCATTGTGGAAACTGTGCAATGACCTAATAAACACCGATAAAGGCACGGCAGAAGATGATAGACGTGGGGGTTTAACTCGGCGTATGAAAACACGCGTTTGGTGCTAGGGTGCAATGCTCGAGAGCACTCTGATAGCGAATTCACACAGCTAACCTTTCCGGTGCGTCTTGAATCACACTTTCCATCATAACATGTCGATCAGATCGCTTGCTGACTACAGTAGAAACCACGAACACAAGGAGTGCTTGAGCTGTGGAGCGTCCCGGATGGTAGGACCCTGTAGGCATGCGTTGTCCAGGCGGGTTCTGATATAGTGATGAGCGCCCGAAGGAGCTGGGGATAATTACGGCCGAGGTTCAGGGTGCGCCCAGTGACGTGCCAATAGATGTCAGCCCCGCGAGACGGCATTAACCTGAGCGCTGAGATCTGAGAATCTTGAACTTAGAACTCGTGTCCAGCACGAGGCATCCCAGAGCATTCCAATCTTGGAACAGTGGTTCGGACATGGCAGCGGGTCGCGGTCGTGTCGGTTTTTCTAGTGTGGACTTGGCACTGGTTCGAGTATCAGGACCGAAGGAATGGGCCTGCCGATGCAACTTGCCGTGAGGGTGGCCTAGCGCTCAGCCTCCTGACGGCAGGCAGGATGACGCAAGATCGGAATGCCTCGCGACCACCTGGCGTGAACTCGTTCCCATGATATCAGGTTGTACTACAGACGTAACAGATTAATAATGATTTGGAATATGTCGCTGCGTCAGACTTCAACTTGTAAGGGATTGCGAGCAGCATTATTCTACAATTCATATAGCTTACAAACGCTCATGTAGGGTGGGGGCGACTCCGGCCATCCTCTGAGTCGTGGTGATGCCATTGATCACAGCACAAATTGGGATGTTCCACATGTACCCTTCATGTGACATTGCAACCAAGTATATGCTGCGTCCCAACGTCACGGTCAGGATCGACTCCGCCTGGCAGTGGCCTGCAGCCGTATAACCCAAATCATCGATGGTCCAGTGCCACCCGGAGCTCCCGTGCTCAAAGGTCCAAGTGATCTTGGCCCTGAGGCCTGACCCTTGTAATGAATGTCGACAGTTGTCTGTTAGACACCGCCTCCCCGAATGCCTGAGGGAGGCTGTGGTATTTCGGGGTTACCTGAATCGAAAGACAAGCTCTGCAATTTTGCCGCATCATGACTCACCTCAACCAACCAGCCAAAAATGTATGACCACTGAACTGGTTGGGTAAAAGTCAACGAACAATGATAAAGTAGATTTTGGTAGAGGTAGTCCAAGATCTGCTAGGAGCACCTTGTACCTGTCGATCATCATGTTGTCCTGGATGACAAGACCGCCTACAGCAAGACTTGTGTGGTTGCACAACTACCTGTGGATGAACCATAACATTACATCAATTTCATTTCAAAAACTATACAGACAGATACAAATTGCCTTGCAAGGTCTAATCACTGCATTGTCAGAAGCCACTGGTCAACCGTCAACTCTACCCGATGCGTAGTGATGCAGCCCAACAGCCGCCGCTGCCATCAAAAACCAAACAGAAAACAGGTATTGGCAACTGGCTGCAAGACGAGACGAATACTACGCACCAGATCTACATTACTATCGACTCACATTTCATCGTTTCGGATAGCTCGTCACTGTCGGTCCATGGGCAGTTATGTTACCTGGAGGTAGTCTGAAGCGGCTGCTTCCTGACGCGCGAAGGTTTCGGCCACAACGGGATCAAACACGATAGGAGCATCATTCGCGAATAGAGGTTCAACGACATTGACGGCAACCGGTAGTAACCAAACGCCAGTTTTCACTGGATGACATCTCTCAGGGAGTGGGGTTCGGATCTCCAGTCATTTTTGGGAAAATCAGATAATGCTGATGCACTGATGCGCTTGCGCTTGCCCGCTGGTAAGTTTCGCAGCAGGCGACAGATATCGTTGATCGATGATCCTTGGTGCAAGGTAAAGTTTTGGGCGCAGGCTGGGTTTTATCTGAATTTGAACTTACCTTATTCTATTGAAGCGGGAGTTCATGCTTCGTCTACATCTCGGAAGTCCTAAGATATGTTCCCCTGGCAGGAGCACCCAACGTTGGGCCTGTAGATCATATTCCTTAGTGAGCTATCAAACGAAGAGTCTTGAGGTCATGATCCACTACTTAGCATTCACATAACTTCTCGGAACGTGCCCTTGTCCCTAGCTAAATTTAGGGTGTCTGTCTGACTGACACTGTATCAGAATTGGTCAATGGATTGCAGGGAAGATTCGCCGCTCTTGCCCTCCCATGGTCGGTACTTAACCCCTGGACTGGCCAGAGTTAAGCGCTGAGCTACCACCGCCTCGTCACTGGCCCTGCGTGGCCCTTCGCGCCGCTCCCTCCCCACGGGTGTCCTTGCAGCCACTACAGGCGAGTTGGTGGCAGTGCTCGAGGTCAGAGTACCCCTCTGTCGCCGATGAAATATGTATGATTTCCAGGATATGGTTTAGACATGTTGGATGTGTGCAACATGTCCTACGAAGTTCGAGTCAGAGACATTACATCCCTTTTTGCTACCATTAAGAACGTGTACTGCCCAGCTCCGAACTCATGTATCGAATAGAACGATTTGCTCCCCACCACTTCTGTCAATTCGAATGAGCTTTTTGGCTACGCAAGCATAGAGCGCCCTTGTGCTTCCAATAGCTGCTTTCAGCTGGTTTAGAGGCATCGCGTGGTTAGGTGCCGTGAGCAGTGCGTGGAGAAGCTGGGCGGTGTTCACTTGGTGAAGCGTCGGACCACCGGTTGCAGAAGAGAAAGATGAGATTGACGACGTAGGAGAGCTAGGAGAAGGCGATCGAGTGGCCAGCGATTCGATAAGAGCACTGGAAAGAGTGGAAATATCACGCATGTGGTCAACGTTGGAAGAAGTAGTACAAGAGACAGGAATACGTACAGCGATTCCTCCACTCGAGGCGGCCTCTCGCCACCTTTACCAGGCCGCAGGATATCACCGATGGTAGTCCATATCCGAGCCTATTGAGCGCTTCAGTAGGTAGAGCAGGAAAGCAATCAAGAAAACGACACTTTCCACAATACTTTCTAGTTCTGGAGTGACGCGAACTTTGGTCACTTTCAATGAAGGATCCGGAGACAACTGCGCCTCGGCCAAAGGTGGGATCGTCTGTGGTTCACTATCCACCGAGGGGGACGACAGTAGATTGTCTTGCGCCGAAAAAGGCACCTTCGAGAGTACAATAGTGTTCTCATCCTGATTTTCCTCAGCCTCTATGTCCTGAGCAGTGGGAGGTGAGGACTCGGGGTCATGTTCAGGGTCAGGTTGAGCCTCAAGTATAGCGGATTGTTCATGCAAGCCGTGTTCAGTGTCTTCATATTTGTCCTTTTGCACTCGCGGCCCACCAAATATGTCGTCCTCAGACAGGGTACCCAAACCTCTGTCTGTCGAGCTACCGCTAGCAGCAAGGCGTACAAATACTGATTTTGGAGGTGCAGGTGCAGGGCTATCATTTGACATCGTAGATAATTCCAAATAGTCAGGATCTTCCTCTAGGAGTCTATCGGTAAATCGAAGCGTGCGTCCGGATGTAGCTGGAGTCGACCAAAACGCCTCTTCGTGAGTTTCTGGTTCTGGGGACGGCGAAAGCGGTGGTTTAGGAATAGGTTTTGAAGCCCTTTTTGGCTTTTTGGCTGGTTGAGGCTCGTTTGATCGGAGGAGGGTGTCTTTCTGTGAATGTTGAGGATCAAGTAGATCTTGGATGTGAAAGATTAATTATACCTGGCTTCGTAGCTCTATGAGACGATTCTGGAGATCAGTGATCCGACGTTCTTCCTCAGCAACGCCAGTGATCAGGGGTGCTGGACCCGTGGCTCCTGTGCTAGTCAACTGCATATACACGATGGTCAGTCTTTCTCACTCGTATAGCACGCGGCAAACCTCTTGCAGGGTCTCGTTCAGTCTCTTGATGTTCTCTCGAGTTTCATCGAGTTGCTCGATTCTCGCAACCACCTGGGAGCGAGCACGTGGCATCCGTCGGATGGACTGACTGGGGGTGGATTAGACACATAGAACAGAACTGGCAGAGCACATACTATCGATCCAGGTACTTCAGCGCAGCATGAGCATACACCTCAGGCTCATACTCCTTGGGTCT
>JBBPLO010000143.1:17708-31174 GCA_038089835.1 Retiboletus flavoniger
GCATCCGTCGGATGGACTGACTGGGGGTGGATTAGACACATAGAACAGAACTGGCAGAGCACATACTATCGATCCAGGTACTTCAGCGCAGCATGAGCATACACCTCAGGCTCATACTCCTTGGGTCTGAACATATCCTCTCGTCTCGCGGGTTGCTTCCTGAGGGGGGTAGCGCCGGAGAATTCGATGCGTGAAATCTCGCCCCGACGTGTACCGTTGTCCGGCTGCTTGCGTACATCAGCGTCCGGGGCAGGTACGAGCGTGAAAAGGCCGAGTTCTGAAGCATCGATGTCGCGAATGAGGTCACCAAGGGTCGTATCGAGAACGGCACGGGTGAACGGGATCGCGTTGGGGGTTAGATTGTCTTGGCTGGGAACGATGGCGGCTGCAGACGCGCGTATTGCTTTAGCAGTCGCTGCGAGGTGGTCAATTCGGTCGGAGAGCGATGGCATATCGATGTGGGCCGAAAATGTGGCGAAGCGTGGCAGTGCCATACGCGCGTTCAAGTTGCCGAGGGATCAGGCCTGCAGGCCTCAGGGCCAATAAGCTCGACACTCATCGTGCGCTCATCGTGCGCAACGTCGGCTCCCGGAGCAGCCTCAGGGTTCCAGGAAAAAAAAAAAAAGAAAGACGTCTGACGCTACTCGTCCGTGCTGTACTTGTCGCATTTGCACAGCCACCCATAACTAGGAGTACGCCCTCCATCGTCGTCAAGGCCGACTGCGACAGCGGCTATAAACATTGAAAAGTACCCACACTGTCGCGGCCGTTTAATTCAAGGTCGGTAACTTATCAATATGTTTCCCATCCCATCCGACCACGCATCATCTCGCTGGCCGATGCCAGCGTCCAATACTTGATCTTTTGAGGCCCAGAAATGCTCCTTGGTCTCAGCAGAGGGTCTTATTGTGACAGCGAGCCGTCGCCGACCGCTGGCGTATCGGCCGACGATGGTGTCAGTGACCAGGGAGACGATGCACTGGGCGGCTCGGACGGGCTCGGACAAGGTCGCAGCGATCACCGCCGCACAGCGTCCTCCAATGACGCAACTCCCCGACCCCGAGCCGCCTTACCCCGCACTGAGCAATTCCCGGGTCTGTCACGTTTCATCTCCACCATCGCCGTCCCCAAATGGCTCTGTTGACATTAACCTAGATTTTGATGCCGCGGCGCCGCTTGGACGCCATAACGCCAACGTTGATGTTCTGAGCTCGCATCCCAGTTTGTCCAGTTCATCGCATCAGCCGTCGTATCAGCAAACACACAGGCTCCTTGGCTTCTTTTCTTCGAACACCGCCACTCATCGTAAACCATCGCCTTCTCGGGCACATCTTCACACCCATCTTGATCACAAAGCGCAGTCTCACTCTCATTCTCAATCAGAAATAACTGCGCACAAGGATATATTAATACCAAACATGACTTCTGCCGCTTCTTCGAGCGCTGTGAACAAGGTCCACACTTCACCTTCCAAGGTGAGTTCAGGCGGAGTTAATACGCCTACTGTTGTACCACATTGAGCCACTCACCTCTCGTAGCCCTCGACACGGACCTACGACGCCAAACTAGTCACTCGAGAGATGCATCGACTAGGCACACTAGCAGGTCTCAACCCAGCCATCACAACATCACTTGCATCCAGCGCATCGGCATCAACGCTTACGCTGCCACCATCCACCTCACCTTCCACGGCCACGCTTGTGCCAGGCACGTCACATAGCCATGGGATCAGCACCCTAAGCGGTACGACGGTGTCGGACAAAGATAATCCCTGGGGCACGCTGCATGTGCATGTTCTACCCCTGTTCAATGAAGAACCGTTACGTGTGCCGATGTGAGCTTTTGCACTCGGCCCTTTGCCAGTCACGCTGACAGCTCCCCAGAGAGGACTTGAACACTCTTGTAAGACGGCATATTCAAACAGTCCTGGCAGCATCGCCATCGAGGGCTTTGACCACTCTCGCGACCGACGCACGAGAACTGATCGGGGCAGGCATGGTCACCATAAACGCGAAAATGGCTTCCTTGTCAGATGAATTACTTCCCAGTCGCCTGGTTGAACTATGGTCTTTTTTCTGGGATCATATATTGCCATACGTCGAGGGAGTGAGTGTGATCAGCTGGTTATCATATCGCTCCATTAAAATGATTAATTTAGGTCCTACTGCCGTTGCAAACTGACCCATTGCTGACGTCACTGCACCGTACCGCGAAACAACACCGCGCTAGTTCACCAACACGTCAAGGCGCCAAAGCTGGACCGGCCGTTGGGTCGCACGCAGCCTTTTCGCCGACTATCGACGTTCGAAGTGTCGCGCTGTGCGCATTCCGCGACCGTGTTATCGTACCCCTGCATAGCCGGTTGCATACCCTACTCTCACCAACGCAATGTAAGGAGACCCTCGTCAGGCTCGGCTCGTACCGTCAGCCAAGATTACAACAAATGTACGTATGTCCTACCTTGTGGCAACGCTGCGTTCTTAGTACAAGGCAGGTTACTCGTACTTACCTCGGAGCGACGCGTGCGTCCACCTTCACCGACCCTCTCCCTCCGTACGCCGGACGTTGAACCAAGCACGGGCGAAGCGGCAATCGCAGATCTCCTCCGACTTTTCTCTCAAGCTCAGCATCATGCTTGGGCACACACCCCTCACTATGCCCCACGTCAATCATATATGCGTGGACCGACGGTGCGCGCTTCCACGCCGAGCTTCCTGTCCGCCGGCATCCCCCGAGACCGTCGCGGCCGCATTGGAGGGCACGACGTAAAACGGATGATCTTGAATGCGGGTGGATGGCCCGTGCCGATGCCTCCTGCAGGAAGTGGAAACATGCCAGCGGACGACGACGACGCGGACGCGGAAGACGAGGGTGGGAACGAGGGAAATGAGACACCGCGCGTTGGGAGGATGGATTATCGCGGTCGCAGAGGTGTCCCATTGGCACGACTGGAGCAACAGCATGCCAACACGGGAGGATGGGGACTGGGCGCCGGAAACGAGGAAAAAGAGGACGACGACGATGACGACGAAACCATGAATTGGGATCAGGCTCAGGTAAAGTTTACTTTTGGGCTCTGGTGGTTGCATGGGATTAACGTGGTCGACACAGGCGGCTGTGGAACGGATGATTGGCATGAAACCCGAGTCGCCAACGGATATGCGTAGACGTGTAGGCTAATTGTTACGTAATGCAAGGCTGATCACGTGATATGAGTAAATGTCATTGCAGACGTCATAGTCCCCCTATTCGAGGCGGGAAGTATAAAGAAAGGGTCGCGTCTCCCATGCTCCTTCTTGCATCCTCCACAATGTCTGGTGCGTGCTCGAAGTCCTGGTGTCTATTTTCTTACACATGTTCGTTGAGCAGAGCGTACGAAAAGAGATACGACACGCGTAGCAGCAGGTCTCAAGGCCGCCATCCATAACCCCAACGTCTCTGCGGAGGCAAAAGAACAAGCCACGGAGAAGCTAAAGGAGATGGGCCAATATGTGGAACCCACAGTTCATGAGCCCTCACACACGCATGGTGTCGAAGAATCTACCCGCGTGCTCGCTGGTTACAAGGCCACGCTGAGCAGCAAGTGTCACTCGACTCCTCTGCTGTCCGTTGGTCGCACTCATAGTTTACGATTTAGACCCCCATACCTCAGCAGAGGCCAAGGAACACGCTGAAGAGGTGCTCCAGGCAGCCGGCATCCATGAAAGACAGCCTGGACACAACGACGAACAGCACCAGACACGCGTACTCGCAGGTTATAAAGCTGCCCTCCATAGTATGTCGAGGACGCTTGGTACCACGCAGTTTTTGACCGTTTTATCGGATAGATTCCCGCGTTTCTGAAGAGGCAAAACAGCACGCACGAGAGTATCTACAGGCGCATGGCGTCGAAGCTTGAATGAGTTTGGGCGCGTCTTGCATACACCTAATCACGCATCGCTGTCGACGAGTTTGTGGTATTCGGTAGAATCAAGTTCATTTACGGGGTGTCCACGCCACTAGTTCGAGTACATTGACTTTTACTTGGAAACCTCCTCTAACCTATTCAATACTTTCTCCACTCTGTCTTCCAGGCTGCTCACGTTGCCAGCAACCGTACTGCGATTTGCTTCTAAACTGGCCTCGACGTCCGCAACCGCGCCATCGAGTGCGTCGAGTGCTTGTCTCGTCCGTCTTTGCTCCTCTTCGAGAGCTGCCATCGTGCTTTGGAACTCGGAGGCAGATCCGTGTAGGGCGGAAAGCGTCCTCAGTCGTGTAAGAATATGAGGTATGTGAGGTAAAGATGGCGCCAGGCGCGATAGCAAAGGGAGAACAGCGTCTTGAGCAGGGGTAAGCACGGTCAACGTACCAGCACCTCCGTTCCCCTGTCCACCTCCAGCCTGTTGGCGCTTTTGCATCTGACTGGCAGACACGCGTTCCAAGTCGGACAGGAGCAGCTTGAGTCGCCTAGATACGGAATCGATGTGACGCGGTTGAGTGAGCAACGTGAGCTGATTGTTGAGCCGCATGAGCATCGGCAAAAGCGGTGGCGTGAGCGGCGTAGTCTATACGGCACGACAAGTCAGCCCCGGCGTCGAACGCGCTCGCACGTCGCCCTTACCTCGTCCAGCGTTGCGCTCACAGACCCGACCAGCTTTTCGAGCTCCCCAACACGTTTGTCCATCTCGACGATGCTCCTCACCTCGGCTGGTGCGTCCCCGCCCTCCTTGACCACCCCACCCCTGACGTCCTCCCGATCGTCCTCTTGCCCATCCCCATCCCCACCCTCGCCCTCGCCCTCGCCCACGACGACCCCGACCAACCGCCCCCTCCCTTCCCTCACCTTCCTCACCTTCTCCAACCGCCTCCTGACGTCGACCAATCCCCGGATCATCTCCCCCGGATCGACGCTCGCCCCGTCCTTTTCGCGCGCTTGCAGCGCCGGGTTAGACGGGTCCTCGAGCTCAGCTTCCAGCGCCGCCAGTTCGGCCTGGAGCGCGCGTAGACGTGCAGGGAGGGGAAGCGTCCGAGTCGGCGAACGCGAGCGCGTCGACGAGCGGGAACGACCGGTCGTGTCCGAAGACGAGGACGAGGGTGGGTAGGCGTACCGCGTGCGTTGGCGACGACCTGTCCGCCGTCGTCCAGAACGCAAAACGAAACACGAGGTGGAAAGAGCAAAAAAAGGCATTGAGGACGTCGGATGGAACGGAATAGGGAGGGACGTACGGGCACGCTCGGCTTTGCGGAAATGTTGGCTGGCTTCTTCGGGGCTGATCAGGTTGCTCACGTCGAGCTCTTCACGGCTCGTCGTCGTGTCATCGGCAGCGACCCTCGTACGAGGACGAGCGGTAGAGGGTTCGTCATCGCTAGAGTCCCCATCCTGTACGCGAAATCAGTGAGGCGTTGAACGCTGCGGATTGGGACCGTACGTCGTCATGAGACGATGGAAAGATGTCTTCTGTTTCGTAGACGTCCGGTGCAGTGTCCTTGATTGGACGAGATCAGTCGCGGGCTGGCACAAAAGACGTGATACGAACGATATCGGGGAGGTTGGCGTATTTGTTCGTGATCATGATCAAGTCAGTGAGACAGCTGACGATTTACATGAATTTGGTATATATGAAGCGGCCGGACAAAACATGTTTGGACGCAAAGTGCAGCAAAAAAAGCGTCACCTGAGCGATTCGAACACTCGCGGTCAAAGACCAACCGCTTTGCTGGGTAGCAGGCGATCCCGTTAACCACTCCGGCAAAGTGACCATGGCAACATAAAGGATGATATGAATCAGATCCTCATAGCATATCTACAGCATCTTGTGACCAGAACTCAAGCAACGAGATAATACAGGTTCCAGAACCACCTAAACGGGCCCTCTAGATTCTTTCTCGTTTGTTCTTCTTCAAGTTCGTCGTCGGGATCTCCTGCATGCTCGTCTTTATACAGGTCAACGCTATAAATATCAACAATGTCAAATAAGCTCTTGTGTCCTGTTGCCCGACCGCGAGAGTCAGTTGGGATCAGAGGTGCCAATTCATCAGCGGACTCCGAGGGACGATCACCTGGAGCCACTGCCGCTTGTTTGGTTGCGGAGGTATGCCTGGCGAGTGCCCAGGCGACGTACATGATGATCATGACGGGTATCTCGATGTAAAATGAAATAAAGTCGACGGCAGAGAACTTTGGGAAAATAGAGGACCAGCCTTGGACTGGAGACGGGGTTAAACCTGACCATGTGACGGGGGACGACTTACTGAGGATCAGTGCCGCCACGGTGATGACCTATGACGGACTAAGTGCGTGTCATGGGCAAAAAGTGGAGCCAACATACGACAAAATAAGGACCCCAAGGCCAAGTCCAGCCGACGTAAAACTTTAATTCGTCCACGGTGCGGTTCTGGGCAATCCAGGCTTTTCTGAATCTCCAGCTGGCAAGACCAATAGATAGCCATGCAATCTGCAAGTGATGAGAATAGGTAGGGGTGTATCAAGCTTGACCTTACTTGGTTAGAGACACCGACGATATTCTGTAGCCAGGCCCAGAGCTGACCACTGCCAATGAAGCTACTTGCAAAGCATAGAATACTGACGCTGCTTGTGGCGAGCAAAGCAAATATGGGGACGCCGGCGGGAGTGGTCTTTGAGAAGATGGCAGGGGCTTGTCTGCGAGGAGAGACAACGGAGAGGCCGTACAGAACGCGAGTGCCGGCAAAGAGAGCATGATTGCCGGCAGAAAAGACGGAGGTGAGAATGACGGTGTTCATGAAAGAAGCGGCAGCAGCTGATGGAGGTGAGGAGTCAAGATTACACGGGCGAGCAGGGGACGTACTTGATCCGGCCAACTTGAATACGATGGTGAACGGGGATGTGGTGATGGACTTGTTTGAGAGGTTTGGGTAATTCCACGGGACTGTCGAAGGTATGAGCAAGGGACGGAATGAGGGTGGGTGTCCGACGCACCGTTGAAACCGATGAGCACAACGCTGAGGATATAAAACAAGAGGATTCTAGGGGGGGGGGGGTGTAAAAACGAGACGAATGCCGAGTGGCTGGTCTTACCGCCAGAATACGAATTTGACGACTTTGGGCATGTTTCGGGACGGGTTCTTTGTTTCACCGGCGGTGATGCCGAGACTTTCGGTCGCGCCATCTGCACAGGGGATGAGTGAGGGGGAGAGAATACGAGTGAAAGGACATGCAGGCAAAGCTGGCAGTGACGAAGACGTTTGCAAAGCCAGAGAAGCCATTAACAAAGGGTGCGCCCGGAATGGTCCAATAATGAGCGCCGATGTAGGCATGGTTTGTGTTTACGCCGACGTTGACCAATATGCCGAGGATGATGAACACGATGATGGTGGCAACCTTGAGGAAAGCAAGCCAATATTCTGGGCAAAAGGTGAGAGATGTAGGAGCGTGAAGAGAAGGGAGATACCTAGTTCGCCGTAAGCGCGTACGTGGAGGGCGTTGATCGAGACGAGGAGGACCCAGGCGACGAGACTGAAGACCCAGGGATGCCAAGGGGTCCAGAACTGGAGGACGAGCTGAGCAGCGGTGAGGTCGGAGGCGAAGGAGACGGCGTCGTTGAACCAATAATTCCAGGAGAGGGCGAAGCCGTATGATGGGGAGAAGAAGCGGGTGGTGTATGTGTTGAACGAGCCTAGGCGATATGAGCCGACGCCCAAGGGAGAGAAGAGGACGTACCCGCGACGGGGTACTGGGTGGCCATTTCGCCGAGGAGGAGGAGGGTGACGTAGACGATGACGCCGATGATGGCATAGCAGATGAGCAAGCTGGCGGGGCCACCCTCTGCGAGAGACTTTCCGGTGCCGAGGAAGAGACCTGTCCCGATGGTGCCAGCGATGGCGATCATCTGGACCTGTCGAGCAGACAGACCGCGGTGGAGACTCATGCTGGAGTGTTTAAGCGCCGTATCTAAGCTCCGAACGTCTCTCTGAGATGGCCACCCTCGTCGAGTTCGTGTCGGCGACGCCCCCTCCGCTGACGCTCCATCTCGTCCCCCTCGCCCCGCTCATCCACCAACTCCGTCGCTTGGCCGACGTTCTCTCCTGGTCCGCTCCCTGCGAAGAGTCACTCCTCCTCCTCGCCCTCTGGTGGTCCCTCTGTCTCTTTTCCGACCTCACTCTCAAGTAATCTCCGTCTTCTCCCCCTCTCCCTTTCAGCTCACCTCTCCCCAGGTTCTTCCTCCCCTTTGCCGTCCTCTTCGTCTTTGCCCTCCGTCATTGGTCTTCTCCCGCTCAGCCCGCTCACCATCCACCCCCCGTGACAGAGACGACCCTCCATGCCCTCCTCGACGATCTCGCCGCCATACACGCCCTCCTCCCCGACAGCTCCGTCCCAGCCCCGACTATGACACTCGTCCGCATCGCCGCCTTTCTCTACCTTCCGTACCTCGTCCTCACCTACCTCGTCCCCCTCCGCATCTGCATCGCCATCTCCGGCACCCTCCTCTTCGTACACCGCGCCCGCTGGGCTCGCAACGCACGTGCCGCCCTCGCTTCCAGCGCACACCTCCGCTGGGCATTCTACCACCTCTACGCCCTCGCATCCGGCACCCCTCTCCCCGCTCCATCAATGCCCTCTCCCCCTCCCGAGTACGCTTCCCGCCCCGTATCCGGCGTCACAGAGTACACCAGTGCCGCGTCCCTGCCAGACGACGACCCCTCTGCACCACGCCCTTCCCCGCCCCTCCGCTTTCTCTTCACCGTCTACGAGAACCAGCGCTGGTGGGTCGGCCTTGACTGGACCGCCGCTCTCCTCCCCGGTGAACGCCCCTCTTGGTGCAGTGCCTCGCAACAACCCCTCCCTCCCCCTGCCACCTTTTCGCTCCCATCCCTCACCACCTCATTTGTTCCCGTCGGAAAACACGGCAGAGCAAAGCGCCTGGCCAGGTGGACGTGGGAAGAACCAGAATGGCGCGTCGTCGTCAGAAAGGAGGGACACGAAGGCTTGTGGAGAATCGAAAAGACGCCCCCAAAGGACAAGGATACACCCGATGACACGGGTACTGCCGCCCGCATACTGCGCGCTGCAAGAGGCAGAGACTCTTCCTCTGGTGGCGGGCCCAGCGAGTCCCCGGAAAGAGACAAGAAATCCCATCCTGATCAGCACGTCGCAGATCCGTCCATCTTCCCGTCCCACGAGGACGACATCGTGACCGATCCCGAGGGCTGGGTCTATGGCGATAACAAGTGGGAAGGCGCAAGCAGCAAGGGTGGTATGGGCAAGTACACAAGGTATCGTCGCTGGACCCGCATCGCCATCCTTACCGAATCTATCGAGCTCGTCGGTCCCGGCGAGTTTGGTGTCGTGCGCGATTCGGGCGCATTCAGCATCTCCACCGCTGGCAACACTTCTTCCATGGTCACCGCTCCCGTCGTATCCCCCACCGCATCCAGTTTCTCGGACTGGGAGAGCACAGGCTCGGCAGCCGAGCATCAGAAAGATCACAAGGAATCCACCGGCACGAGGGGGATGCTCAGACAGCGATTAAAGGCCGCCATGGATGGATCTGGTCACTAACGTTCGTTCCGCGTTGTATTATTACTACTTGTGCTTTCGTTTCGTATCTAGGGATGTCTAATTTGATGGCTCTCATGTTTGTCTCCATACTTTGACCGTCCCATCCGCGCTCGCAGTGATCACCTCCCCAGCTTCGCTCGGATGGTGCTCCGTCCAAGTGATCACCTTGTTGTGGACCTTGGGTGGAGGGTTCGGCTGCAGAACTGCCGCCTAGGCATGATGTCAGTCGTTCTGATCCGACGCCGGTACAACGTTTGCCACCTACGTCGACCAAGTCCCAAGCCCATATCTGTCCGTTTTCGTCACCACACATGACGCTCGCTTCTTCGTGCCCAAAGCAGGCGCGACACCGATAGGACGTGTGAGCGTGCCCGGTGAACGCATTCAAGAGTTTGCCGGTCACTGCGTCAAACAGCCTCGCGTGCGAGTCGAGCGTGGCGACCAGGAGTGTCGTCTCGTCTGCAGATGGCACGACCGACGTGACGGGCTCTGTATGGCGAGAGAGAGAACGTAAACGTGCAGCCAGAAAGAGAGAGAGAGAAACGCACGTCCAATAAAGTCTGCGCGGAGCTCGCCCTTGCGGAGGTCGTACGTGCGGACGTAGCCGTCCACGGAGCCGGCGAGGATGCTCGTCGTGCCGACGTGGAGGGCTTGGACGGCATCGCGGGCTTCTTCGAGCACCTGGATCGGCGCGCGGGACTGGGACCTAGATCGCGCGTCGAGGGTTGAGCGTTGGAGGGAAGCGCTCGACAAAGGAGCGGGGGGTCGTTCACGTACCGTAGATCCCACAGCCTGATCGTCGCATCGTACGAGCCTGGTGGACGACAGTCAGAGTATGTGAGAGAGAGAGAGCCCCACGTCGACGGGATGCGCACCGCTCGCCAACACGCTCGCGTCCGCGTTGAACTCGACGGCGTGCACTTTGCCCATATGTCCCGCCAATCGGCGCGTCGTTACCCCCGTCGCGACGTCCCAGACAAAGACAGACCTGTCCCCGCCCGAGGACGCAAACTTGGCATTATCATGGCTCCTGTCGACGATGAAGACGTTGCTCGTCAGTTCAAGCCCCCGCGGTGGGACTAACTGACTCACACGGATATGGAGAGGACCTCGTAGCCATGGGCTTCGAAGGATTTGATCTGGGTGCCCGAGTCGGGGTTCCAGAGGCGTACGGTGCGGTCTTGGCCACCGCTCAGGATGTACTTGGCGCTTCCTTTGGCGTAGCGGACGACGTGCACTGGGCCGCGGTGGCTACTGAGAGTCGTGTGCAGTTTGCGGGCAAGCGTTGGTGGGCCTCGTGAAGGTGCCATGGTGCGGAGGCATACAACAAATTCCAAGTACAAGAACGCTACTACACATTACTTAAGTAATTACCGATTCCACCAATACACGTCAGACTAGCATCAAGCTGTCGAGAAAAATGATCGTGAATACCACATTGTCCTCAAACCTGACGGCCGCTCGGCAGGATCCTGCCATTCTGCCCGCAACACTACAGGCTGACGGGCCGACTTGTCCCCAAGCTCCCTCTCCTCTACAGGCTAACCGGCTCGGGCCAACTTTTCCGCAAGCTCCTGCGCGATCTTCGCATTCAACTTGCACCGTTTTGTCAGGACCTTGAGCAGCTCCTTCTTCTTCAACACCTTCGGGGGAGCGAACAACCCGAAAAACCGCAAAAACTCGATGAACCACGAGTCGGGTGGCATGAAGTACTTGCCCCGCCCGTCGTATTCGTGCAACAACCGCTCGACGTTGACCCTTGACTGGGTGTACTTGGCGTGCGTCGGCAGCCCCGTGACGCACGCGTGTCCCGCTGATTTGATGCCATACTTTTCTAGACTGGCCAGGTTGCGCGTCCACCAGGCCTCCATGTCCGGTTCCCGTTCGAGGTGGGTGATCACGAGCGCGATCGGTACCTGGCACCGACCAAGCACCTCGTAAAACAGCCGATAGTTGCTCTGCGTCGTCGCGGTGATGCGGTTCCCGCGCATGCAAAAGAGGAGGTCGACCCCGCCCTGTTGGGCGAGCTGCTGGATGAGCGCGAGGGCGCCTTCGATGGCGGCCATGTACCCGACGGCGCCCATCTCTGGCTGCTCCAGCCCGGCAGTATCCCATACGTGAAAGGCTCTGCCGCCGACGGGGAAGCTGTACCGTCGGGAGGACAAAGTATTTCCTTCGGCGTCTGGGGAGACGCCCGCGACCCCCCGACCTGCGATCAGGTTGATCACCGAGCTCTTTCCTACGCCCGTCTCTCCAAATAAGACGATATTAACCGACGCCATGAGAAAAAAAATAAACAAAACGAGAAAGAGCTGCAAAGGGGAGCGTTGAGATCGAGATTTGGTTATCTGTCATCGGGATCCGTACCGGTCACGAAGAGAAGTGTTGTCGTTGACAGCTGGACGAGGGAGAGGACGAGACACGATAAGAGTTGGGCATGCGAGGATAACTTATACCCCGTGGAAATGGCAGTGATTGGGTTGGACCAGCATGTCGCGGTGAACAAGAGAAGGGCGTAAGATTGGACGCCTCGAGGGTGGGGTCCCTTAATGCTCGTTCATTTCCCTGGCGCGAGGGAAACGCATGTCAACCAGACTGGCCGTGAACACCACACTTGTCCGTTGAGGTTTGTGTCGACGGTCCGCGCGGCCCGATTTTCCTAGACGGTATCAGTCGGCTCATCGACAGTCTCTTGGCTCGTGCTGCGGTATGGCATCTAAACGACACTTGTCACCCGCCCCCTTACCTCCACCAAAGCGCCAACACGGCGTGTGTTCACCATCAACGCGAGGCATCATCACCTCGTTCGACAACGCCCTGTATGACGAGCTCGTCCTCTTCATATTCTCATTCCTCGACTCAAGGGATCTATGTGTCGTTCAGGCCGCCAACAAGAACTGCTCCAGACTGGCGTGTGACTACCAGGTACTTGCATATATATTGCCTTTGAGAGACAGTCGTTGAGCATCCGCGACGCAACCCACGTCTGCATCGTACGACAGCTCTGGAAAACACTCTTCGTCAGAGATTTTGGGAAGGCCCGCCTTCGAGGCGGGAAGGGATTTTACAGCAGAACAGATGGTCGCTTGATAAAGGGACTTCCGTCCCGTGCATCCCTTCCGGCAGACGACTCGGAGGGTCTCAACTGGAAGTGGATGTACCGGATAAGTTCCAACTGGAGAAATGGTGGGCACCCTCAAGGCGACTCTCTTGCGTTGGCTATCTCATCCATACAACAAAGGTCGTTGCACTGTCGATAGCTTGGGTGGCAGCGCTACAACCGGTTCCTCACCCGCCCAAAGTCCTCCGTCAGTGTCAGGGACGGCGAGGTCCCACGTCCTACTGGCTGGCGCTCTGACCATCTCTGCTTCCTCAGAGATGTCTCGCCAACCCATAATCTTGCTCAGATCTCGCCCGGATGTTGTCCACTCACTCAAGTGCAGATCTAGTACTACAACCGGTCCGGTGGGAATATCCACCATAGCTATCGACCAGTCCCGCCCGTCGCCCAGAACGCCCAAGCAAGATAGTCTTCTCCGTTTCGCTGCTTTCTTATCAACAGGGGAGTTCAATATCTATGAGTACGATCCCTCATCGTTTTCCCCGTCTCCGAAGCTCGCTTATATCCCGTTGCCCCGCCACCGATCTCATGTCATGCACGCTGCATACCATCATCCGTTACTCGTCACCTTGTCTCACACATTTACACTCATGGTATACGACCTCAGTGGGGACACGGTCTCCCACACTCATTCACTCAGCTCATTCACGAGCCATCCGCCAACTTCTTTGATATTGTCTGCCATGCCCTCCTCAACGTCATACAAGCTTATCTTGGCGTATGCCATCCCAGTATACCCAGCACACTGGAGCGTCGGTGTCACCGAACTGATCATTTCGTCCTCTGGTTCCGTCACATCCACCGCTGCTCTCTCTGGGATCACCGGTC
>JBBPLO010000144.1:1817-23049 GCA_038089835.1 Retiboletus flavoniger
TGCGCCCCCTCTCACAGTATAGCCAACTCAGTCAGCATTCCAGTCGATCGCTTCCCCAGCCACCGGCGAGCGTCCCCGCTTATGTCATCGGTAATCCTTTCGGTTCGACACCGACCGTATACGCGCCACATGGTGTGAATGATCTTTCAGTGCCGCACAACGGCTCCCTTGATCACTTCCAGCATGATACCGAAGCGTTTGCTTCGGGCGTATATCCCCGTCAAACCTACCGTCCGCCGCGGTCGCGTTCCCCAACCCCTTTTGGTGACGACGAAGACTATAGACTCGACGAGAATAACGTTGCACACTACACTCGCTATTCTCAATCCCATGACTCCAGCCATCTTTCTGAAAAATTCGAACATGATATCGGCTACAATGACGAGTACGACATATCTCAGTACGCGGATGTTCCAGGTGACGATGACGAAATGGAAGGGGACGGAAAGACGCCCTCTCTGTCTACCTCCATGGACTCTGAAGCCCCAGCCGAGACCATGCACTTTGGGCCCGCCCCTATTGGTCGCGTTCGGCGTAGACTCAAAAAGAAACGTGTTCAGCTCACCAATGGGAACCTAGTCGTCGATCTCAGTGTCCCACCCAAGCTTGTCATGCCTTATCGTGGAGAACCAGAAATGACTAAAACCAGATACACTGCCGTCACCTGTGATCCCGACGATTTCGAGAAAGAAAAGTTCTTCCTTCGTCAAAACGAGAGTGGCCGTACAACAGAGCTGTTTATCGTTATTACTATGTACAATGTGCGTCCCGCACGTTAAGTCGTCCCTTCTGAGCATGCTAACAGGCAGTTGTGTACAGGAAGACGAGGTCTTGTTTTGCCGGACCATCTATGGTGTGATGCGGAACATTGCGCATCTCTGTTCCCGTAAAAACTCACAAACTTGGGGACCAGACGCATGGAAGAAGGTTTGCCTTATTCTGAGATCTGCTCGTCTGTTCGGCTGACGGTATATTGTAGGTCGTAGTCTGCATCGTCGCAGATGGACGAAAGAAGGTTCACCCTCGCGTCCTTGACTGCCTAACCCTCCTGGGTGTTTACCAACCTGGGGACCACATGAAAAACACCGTGAACAATAAAGAAGTGACCGCCCATCTATTTGAATACACGACCTCCTTTGCCTTGGATTCGAACATCCAGTTCAAGTACCCAGACAAAGGCATCGTACCCACGCAAATCATCTTTTGCATGAAAGAAAATAACCAAAAGAAGATCAACAGCCATCGATGGTTCTTCAATGCGTTTGCACCAATGTTACAGGTGGGTGGGTGGGAGATCTGTGCAGAAATACATTAACCTGCGTGCCGTAGCCGAATGTGTGCGTATTGTTGGACGTTGGCACTCGCCCGGGGAATAACAGCATCTATCGTCTGTGGAAGACGTTTGACGTCAACTCGAATGTCGGTGGCGCTTGTGGAGAGATTGCAGCATACAAAGGCAAGAACTGGAAATACCTCTTGAACCCCTTGGGTAAGGTGGCTCAGATGCATGATTTGCTCACTTGCACTAATCGTCTTAAGTTGCTGCGCAGAACTTTGAATATAAGTTAAGCAACATTTTGGACAAGCCCACCGAGAGTATGTTTGGGTATATCAGCGTTCTGGTGAGCATATTCGTTTTACATGTAAAACAACAATTCACGTGCGCATAGCCCGGTGCATTTTCTGCTTATAGGTATGTGTGCAAGGACGTTGGAGTGCTATCTGTGACCTAGCTGCATATGCACAGGTATATTGCTTTGCAGAACAACAGAGATGGTCATGGACCTCTCGCCTCCTACTTCAAAGGCGAGGTTCTCCACGGTAGCGACACGGATATTTTCACGTCAAACATGTGTAGGTAACTCGTACTGCTCACCCGCTCGTACGCTGACGAGGTAGCAGATCTCGCTGAAGATGTGAGCAACTTGCGATTTTTGCGGGATTCTAAATTCATGCTTGCCAGCGTATTCTTTGTTTCGAACTGATAGCCAAATCCAACTCTAGCTGGTACGGCTCTCATCTCACTCCCCTTGAAACATCCAATATACCGTTCGTTCTTCAGGGTGCTCAACTATGTCAAAGGGGCCATCGCCGAGACTGATGTTCCGGAATCGCTCCCGGAGTTTATATCTCAACGTCGGCGATGGCTAAATGGTTCTTTCTTCGCTGCAGTCTATGCTATTGCGCATGTTGGTCAAATCATGCGTAGCGGACATAGTCCGTGGAGGAAGATGACGTTGCTCGTAGAAACAGTATACAACTGCATCAACATGGTATTTTCATGGTTCGGCATCGTGAGTTCGATATCAATTTCTATGTTTAATGCTGAGCGGGATTGTTTTAGGGAAACTTTTATCTATTCTTTGTGAGCAGCTGACTTGTAACTGCTTGTATGTGTGACATGAGGCAGGCTGACGAAACCGGTAAATAGGTCGTGCTTAGTTCATCTTTGGAGGATAAATCGTTCGGGTTGACAAACATCAAATACTTCAATGCAATAGTCCAAGTACGACGCATTTCATCTCCGAGCTACGTTTTGATGAACCATCTCTTTTCAAGTATTTCCTAGCCTCGATCATCATCGCCTGTTTCCTCATGTCAATGGGAAACAAGCCCAAAGCGTATGTCTTGGGTTCCGTCTGACTCGTTCATATTGACTTCGCATTACAGTGCTCGTCTAAAATACATGCTTGCGTCAATCTTTCTAGCCATCCTGATGGTCTACCTGATCATCGCATCTGTGCTCTGTGGGATAGCAGCTGCCTCTCAATCTGGAGGAAGTGTTGTATTGTTGAGCATTGCTGTCACCTACGGAGGTAGGTTCCGATGCATAGCAAGGTTGAAAGAACAATTCACTGATTGTGTATCGGACGACTTATTGGACACGAACCATCACCATGTAGTCTACATCCTGAGTAGCCTGCTTGCATTCGATCCGTGGCACCTCGTGACAAGCTTCGTGCAATACCTGTTGCTGACTCCTACATATGTTTGCATCTTGAGCATGTCAGTGAGATTTGCCATCTCCCTGAGAAAGGTTCAACTGACGTGCATTTCCCAGATATGCATATTCAAATCTCAACGACGTTTGTGTTTCCATGTCTTGCCCGCCCACGTCTCGTTCACCTCGTTTTGCACACGTCAGATCTCGTGGGGAACGAAACAGGATGCAGTACCCGACGCCGATCTCGGAGCTGCTGTGCAGGATTCTCATTCTCAGGTGGACATCAAGATGCTCGCAGAAGCGGCCGACGTGAACGGGATCTACGAGGAAGCCCTCGATTCGCTGCGCACCGCCAAGTTTGCCGATGCTTCTAGTGCACGAGGAGTTGCCAAGACCAAGCAAGGGCCGAGGGGAAAGCCAACGTCCAAAGTGATGAGCGAGCGGGAGAAGGAGCAAGCTGCCATTGATTATTATGCCAACGTGAGGACGAATGTGCTATTGACGTGGGTGCTGTCGAACGTGAGTGGGACGTTCCGTTCGAGATGCCGTTGCTTGGTCCCGACCGTCGGTGCTGACGAACATCTGGACAAACGCAGGGCGTGCTCCTCTTGCTGATTCTCTCAGGTACGGATACTTCGAGCACGTTCAGCCCAGACGCGGGCGTGTCGCGGACCAAGGGATACTTGATGTTCATTCTAGCATTTGCTGCCATCACGAACTGTGTGGTGAGTTTCCTTTTTGGTCGAGGAAACTGCGAGTAGCGCAACTAACATATGCGTGATACGAAGCGCCTTGGAGGATCGACACTATGCTTGTTGACAAGGATCTTCACGCAGTAATTAGGTGGACAAGCCGAGCAGCGACACGCGTATGTGATCTTCGGAAGAATGCTGTATATATACCGCTGGTCGTGTAATATGATAGTATCGGCTGCGAGCGTTCGAAAGTAGTTACATGTATGCGATCCAAGTTTATCCGTACGTCAAATATTCAGGCAAACAGGTAATCATAGAACGATCCTTTATCTGTGCCTACGGCTCCAGCGAAACCTTTCTTGTTATTCTTGGCTTTTCTTTTCCGCGTTGCACCCAACTTGCGAGCGGTAGGGAAACGATGTGGAGATCTACCTGCTGGGGAAGGTGAAGAAGCTGAGCGAGGATACAGTCCGCGCAAGCGATCTCGGTCGGCGCGGGCGCGGGAGGGCGTCGGATTCTCCCCTTGTTCTTCCAGTTCGACCTCGGCATCCCGGAGACGAGACGGCGTGAGCGTCGTGTCCGCAGACGTGACAGAATCGTCCAAGTCGGCATGAGCGGACAGGGAGAGGGATTCCATGGACGCTGCGAAACCGCCGCCGTCCGCGTCGTTGTCCGAATTGATGGTAAAGTCGGGCCCGCCGGGGACAGGCCAAGAGTCGGGGGAAGACGGGCGGGATTCTTCGATATCGGAGAGGGAGCGAGTGTCAGTGGGGAGTAGATCGCCAGCGACGGAATCGACGTCGGAGGCGTCGGTCGGGTTGTAGTCAGAGCTGTCCGTTGCGTTGGATTCTGAGAGGCTGGCATCGGAGACATGAAAGTCGGAGGCATCGGTCGTGGGAGGAGTATCGAGCGTCCGAGATGTTGCGTTGACGCGAGGATCCGGGCGGGTGATATGGGGGCGGAGGAGGTATGTGAGACGAGACCCTTCCGTTTCCTTACCTGACGAACGGTGTCATTAGATGGTGACCCCGGCGGGCGGGAGGGACGTACTGAAGCTGACGACGCCGTACCACCTCGCGACGCAATGGACGACATACCTCTCGAACCCGCCGTCGCCATAGCCGGGGTTTCCGGGAACGGGATCTGCTTTGACAGCCCAGACAAGTCTTCCGGACTCCCTACCAACTTCCCTGATGTCTTCCCTGCCGCCGACAGGGTCTCCGGGCAAGTGGAGAAGACCCTTTGCTTGATCGGGGTTCAAGTAGGTTCCACCTTCGAGCCATGCTACGAGGTGTGTCTCGACGGCTTTCACGAGGGAAGCAGAGAAAGGACGGGCGCGAAGGGCACGGCGGGCGCCACGCAGAGAGAGGGAGAAGAGGCCAGCGGAGGATGTGGATGGAAGATTGGGAGGAGGGCGAGCAGAAGGAACCAGAAGGGTGCGGGGCAGGTAAGTAGGCAGGGGATGTGGAAAGGTGGAGGAAGGGACCTGCAGTGGATGAGCAAAGTCGACGCTGGTCGGGAGGGCGACGTGCGGGTTATCCGTGAACTTGGCTGTGGGATGGGTCAGTCAAGGGGGGGGGGGGGAAGGAGAGCGACGGAGAGCACCATTCTCGCGCCGTCTGACCCAGCGCTTTCCTTCCGGCTCTGGTCGATCTTTCTTGGCCCAGCGCTGGTGGGATTGAGGGGAAGCGACGCGAAGGTGCGCGAATCGATCGGAAAGGTTTGGGTTGCGAAGGACGGCGGGAAAGGACAGCGGAACGGGTCCTGCGTCGGGAAAAGCGTTGGGCTGTTCGGGACTGGTAATTTGGGGTTGGTCGACGTCTGCCATGATGACGGCGAGGCTCAGGACGGCGAACCGATTTATTTCTCGCACTCGAGTCAGCGACGGTCGGGCCCGTTGCTGATAAGATTTATTAGAACTGAGAGAGGTTCAAGATAAACTTGATTTCCCAGTTGCGTTGGATTGATGCCTGACTTCATACGTCGACCAAGATGACCATCTACAGTCTTTACATCTTTGACAGGTACGTTCAACCAGGACGCAAATCCACGAGCCCAGTCTAACGCCCCTACCTCAGACATTGCGCCTGCGTCTACTATCAAGATTGGCACCGCACGAGACACCTGAAGCCCGCCGTGGAGGGCGGCATCCTCAACGCCGTCTCCCGCGCCGTCGCTCCACAAGCCGTCGACACGTCTACCGCAAACAACTCTGCCTTTAGCAGCCCTCGGAATACCCTTTCGTCCACCACAGGCTTCGTCGTAGCCATCGGTGAAGATGCCGCCGTCGTCCCTTCGCAACCACCACCAGACGGCCCCAGATCGAACGCGCTTCCGTTCGACGAAGAAGCGAAGCTCGTGTATGGTGTCGTCTTGTCTTTGCGCAACATGATCAAGAAAATATCTGGAAGGTAGGGCGGTATCCCTACCCCGCGCTCTGCGTCGTCTGAGCCCCACCCCGCTTCGCTAGAGACGAGCAGTTCACAAGTTACCGCACTTCCGCCTACAGACTTCACCTGTATGAAACCTTATCAGGCTACAAGTTCATCTGCCTCAGTGATCCGTCCACGGATGGCCTACGCTTCGTCCTGCGACAGATCTACAGCGGTCCGTTCGTGGATTTCATAGTCAGGAATCCGCTCGTGCCAATGGATTCTCGCGAGCAAGGCATCGATAACGATTACTTCCGCGCCAGCGTTGATCGTCTGATCCGTGGTTTATCTGTCTTTGCTTGAACGGACATCATCAACTAAAACCGTTGGAGGGTATGTTCTATGTATACTACACGATGACATGCGTTGGCGTGAGGTTCATTAAGTAAGGGTGGGGGCTTGAGTTCCAGATTGTCTAGTGTCCCGTTGTTCCAGCTGTTTTCTGAGCACGTTCATCAATGACATCTTTATCTCCGTCTCCTGCTTGCTCTCTCCTTTGTCGCCATCCGTCTCTTCGACATCGCCTGCCACTGCTTCGTCTAACGCCAGCTTGGTTTCACCCAAGCGTAGCATGTCTTCCTCGATGGTTCCCCGCGTTATGAGCTTCACAACATCAACGTCTCGTTTCTGCCCTATTCGGTATGCACGATCTTGTGCTTGTCGATCGTTGTGGGGGTTAAAATCTTGGTCAAACCTTGCAAGGGAATTAGTTAGTGGTCGAGGTTAAACATCGTTCCGGCGTACATGATGACGACGCTGGCTGCTGTTAGATTAATTCCCATACCACCCGCTTTGGTAGAGAGAAGGAAAATGGGTATAGATTCATCCTCCGTGAACTCGTCCACGAGCGATTGTCGGACGTCTACAGCGGTCGAACCGGTGAGCAGTAAATATTTGATGTTCTTCTGCTTGAGGATGGCTTGAAGGATGTCGAGAATTTGGGTAAACTGTCTTGTACGTCAGGTCGGGCGCATACTTTGCGAATGAGGTTTACTTGCCTGGGAGAAAATCAAGACTTTTCGTTTTTGCCGGGCATAGTCCTCGAGGAGTCGCAACAACGTGGTGACTTTACCGGCATCAAGGAAACACTTATCATCTTGAATATACTTTCGCGTTGACTTGTTAAGAGTCAGTGGGAGACCAAAGACTGATCACAGACGATGGAAATACACACCTTGTAGCCTCGGCAGAAGAATTGCAGCTCGGCATCCGTCATGACTTCCATGTCCTCCTTTACAAACTGAAATACAGCCCCACGTTTCTTGAAGTCGGGTTCTTTCAGTAATAGCTTGGTGATCGACGTCAAGATCTGATCCGTATAGAGTTTTCTGAAGAGCATCGGATGCGAGGCTGCCTTCCGCAGCTCCATCAGCACGTTTGAGCTGTTCTCTGCGTACTTGTCCTTGGGCCGCGGCATCTTTCCGGGGTTTTTCTTTCCGGACTTTACGGTGCCATTCGGGGTCGAAGTACCCGACACACTGGGGGTATTGGATTCCACTTCTAGTATGGTTTTCCTAGACCGTTGCAGAGCATCGTTGTAAATAGACATCTGCAGCTCGGTCATGTCACACCACTCTATTCGCTCAGTCTTTTGAGGAAGGTCCTTGAGCACCTAGAGGAAAGTGAGCAACTGCAGGGGTACGTTCAAAGTCTCCACTACGTACCTGATCCTTCCGTCGCCGAAGGACAAAGGGTGTCATCATCTTTTTTGCCCGTGATATGCGTTCCTGTGAGAGCAAAGCAACTTTGGCGTCCCCCTTTGTTTTGAAAATCGCCCGTAACGAATCCAGGGTCTCCCCAAGGAGATTTGGCAGGATGAAATTGAGCAAGGACTATTGGGAAGTCAGACATCCGCCGTCTTCACACCGTATACGAGTAACATACTACTAGCTCCTGTAGATTGTTCTGTAAAGGCGTTCCAGTCAAGAGTAGACGCCACCTAGCGTCAAACTTCAAAAGGGCCTGATAGCGCTGAGATTGGAAATTCTTCAACACATGGCCCTCGTCAAAGACAATGCACTGCGACATCCGTGAGCGAAGCAGTATTTATTTCAGTAGCTTAAGCATACTCACATCCCACTCTATCCTTCGGAAGAACTTGCGATCTTTTTCATCACCCTGTGCCAGGTTGTACGTTGTGACGAGTACTTCCCAACCACTGTCGTTCTTGTCATGGCGACGTTGAGTGTCGATGAGGGTTTGGCGCAGAGTCGGTCGTTCGTCTTTACCAGCGTAGTATGTCTGAATTGATATCGAAGGGGCGAAGCGGGCAAATTCTCTACACCAATTTTCGAGCGTCGACGATCTGTATTATGGAGTGTTGGTCATTAGACACTTGGTGGTATCCCCGTAGAGACATACGGCACTATGACAAGATGCGGGCCAACGTTCCCTCGTTCCTTCAAGTGAGCAAAGAAACTAATGACCTGGATGGTCTTGCCAAGTCCTGGTACACGAGTTTCAACAAATGCCGGACACGAGGCAAACGTCAACCCACTCACCCATCTCATCGGCGAGTATACAGCTGTACTCCTTTTTATAGAGCAGATATAGCCAGTTGATACCCAGCAACTGATAATCCTTCAACGCCACCCCTGGGGTTAACATCGCAGGTTGTTTCGCAAAATATTCTTTCGTCACCAACTTGGCGGACTTTAGGTTCAATGAACCTTCCTCAGCTTCGTCAATCATGAAAGACATGTTTTTCGGCGTATCCTCTTTGCCCTTGCCCTTGCCGTTGACGCTGTCCACGGACCAAGACGCTATCGCTGCACGTAGGCTCGCACCTATGCGCTCGCATTTCTCGAGAACACTGTCGACAGCCCCATATCCACCAAGTACCCTTTGACAGTCCTCAAATAGCCGAGGGCTTATGCCGGCAGGCCCTGCTTTCTTCCTACCCTGGCCTAACTTGACATTGACATCATCAACAGAAACGAAAGGTCTAAGGGATACGATTTTTTCGGCTTGCTCCGCACTACAACCTGACGATAACTCAGTAAACCCGGACCGGAATTACATTCTGCAGGTCTTACCGGTCAACTCTTGTAGCCCGTCAGTGTTTGCCGTATTGAGGAAGCTCAATGCCCCCTTTTCCGTGTCATTCATGGGTAGACTCTGGGAGCAGCCGGCCTCATCCTCGCTGTCTGACTGATCAGAGTCAGAGATGACGACTTTATTGACGCGTCTGCGCCGCGGGAGAACAAGCGGCGTGGAGGGAGATGTCGGCGATGCAACTATGGGGATAGATGACGCTGAAACAGCAGGCGTTGGCGTGGACTGGTTGGTATCTAGCACAGCTCTGTTCGCGTAGATAGAAGACTTCTTGGCCTTCTCTTTCAGAGCGGCACGGTTAGCTTTAGTAGCCTCGTCGACCTCAGCGACTCTGCCTGTTTCAACAAGAGGATCTGGGACGGCATTAAGCTCAGGTGATTTGGACTCAGTACTGGAGGGGAGGGGTCTCCACAGAGGGTCCTCCAAGAGACTGGTTGCTTTCTTCTCGTCTCCACCAGCTTGTGCCCATGCGGCCTGTACGAGGTTGATGTCACGCTCAATGTTAGAGAGCCTGAACATCGCAAAAGCATCTTTGTTATGTGTCGCGTCCCGAGGCTCCGTGGGCTCCGAAGAACCAGAACGCTGTCCCCGAAGTATGCGAGACCGGTTAGTGGTGGACGATTCGAGGGATTGTCGGATATCTGGCATAGAATCTTCGGAAGATGTAGACAGTCCGCCCAAGCTAACATTTGCCTTCCGCCTTTGTCCCAAGCGCTGGATCTCGGGGGAGTCAGGAGTATGGGTGTTCAGAACCGGCAGTGTGTCGGCGGGAGCTCCACGATTAACACGCTTCCTGGGTGGACCATCTTCCGCGTGGCCGTCAACTTCAGATAACCTTCGTATATCTCCACCATAACCACGCGTGAATGACGCGTAAACTGCTCTGCCAGCGTTTACAAACCCGCTCGAGGCCGAGAGGGGGTCTGGCTGGTGAGGTTGGGCGGGTTGGTTCCATGGGTTGTAATGACTTGGCCCCACGATCGAGAGCGCGTCATGTGTGTTCTGCTGCTGATAGGATGCATAGGAGTGGTGATTTGCCTCTGGAGCGATGGGACTGGAATTTGGGACGAGAATGATGCCATGACGAGTTGATGGCGTAGAGGGCGGGTAGTAGTGGGTGGAAGCAGAGGCATCTCTGGACTGCGGAGGCGGGGGACTGAACAAGAGGGCAGGGTTGTTGGTGGTGACGGGATGTGAGGAATCGTACTCGAAGGTATCCTGACGTGTTGTTTTGCGGAATCTTAGTCTATCAAGGGCAGCTTTCTGTGGGGACGATGGGCGCTTTGTGAGAAAACAAGTGAAAACTCGACTGGAACACGACTAACTCTACTGGCTTCGGTGTCACCGTCCATAGACATGAACACGGAGAGGAAATATGTGAACAATGTACGACGCAGGACCTCCGCCTGAGTGTGGCGAGAGACAGGTAGACAGACAAGGCCAAGTTGCAACACTGAAGACGTCGGAGAGTCAAAGCATGTGGCAAAAGAAAACTGTATTTCTCTATCTACTATACACGAGGAATAAAAGTTGTACAGAAAGGGTAGGGAGCCTTCGGATGGCCGAGTGAGTAGGGACCAAGTTCAATGGACGAGCAGGGTGTACGGGTGTCCAAGAGAGAGAGCAGATTGCGCAAGAACAAGGGCAAAGAACTGTGATCGAAGGCGAGGGTACTCCCCGTGGTGGACGAAATATAGGGAAGAGAAGAAAAAGGCAATACCATCGCGCAAGACCTGCTCGTGTAAAGCAAAGGCAGTCAAAATGGCGATGGGGTTCACAGGTTTGGTGAGGCGGATGAGGCGGAGAGTGACCATCTAAGACGATGCAGCTTCAGTGAAGTTTCGATGACAGAGTCGTCATGAAGGGAGTAAAAAAAGAGAAAGTGATCCCTGATCCAACTGGAAAGAACGTAGGACGCACGGCGCACGCGAAGGAGAGACACCAGCTTGAATGTCGTCTGTCCAAGGGATCTATGGAGATGCACTGATTAAATGACCTGCGGTATGTCGATGTTGATGACAAGTTGTACCATACCCAACTCTTGATTATAACCAGAAATAATGGATCAGGAGGGACGGTTCTTCCGACACTAGACCAGTAGACGCACCAGCATGAATATTGTGGGTGAAGAACAGATTTATGGATCGACAAAACACAAAGAAACTGGAAGAGAGAGATAGATCCGAGCACCAACCCAGCACACAAGCTCGCTTGGTCACTCTCTTTTGTGTAGAGGGATTCATAGGGATGCACCATCGACGGCTAGGCCAGAAGGCCTGTTTTATACCCGACTGCGAGCAGGGCATTACATATACGGTGGGAAACACCATTTAATGCGAGCAATCTCCCAGAAAATCTGCTCCAACAAGGAGGAAAAAATAATACAGTTCAAGCCAGCGTCATGAGCACAAGAGTCACCCCTTGTAAAAGTCTGCTAGAGGATGAAAAGTGCCAATATTCAATGAGTCCATTCAAGGCAGCAAGAATCAACATTACTACATTTTAAATTGCAAGTAAAGCTCGCAGAGGGACGAAACAATAACGAATGATCAAAATTCGCGCAAAATGCTGCACTGCAGACAGTCGACGAAAGGGCTAACCTTGGGATGGGTTAATTGTGTTCAGCAAAAATGAGAGGATGTCAATAGTCTGGATTTGAGGGTTGGGGGGACCGTTGTGTAGGTGTCAAGGAAGAAGGGGATGGTGGTGGTTCGAGTTCAAGAGAGGTGTGATAATTTCGGCAGTTACCCCGCTCGAGGCACTTGCCCTGACAACCCTCGAAATAGCAGTGCGCTGCGGCTGGAAGTTGTCGGGAGCGCTCGGTTCCATCTCATCTTTCATTCCCCTCCATTTCAGACAACATGCTCGCTTTCACCGACGCTCTATTACTAGTGGGATCGCTTGCAATCTCGCTAATGATCCTGGTGCCACTCACTGGCGCACTCGTTAGGTTTAGGGCTCATTACAATCCTAAGGGTCTCCAGCTTGACTCAGAAGGTGGCGTACAACCACATACTGGCCCAGTTATCACTTCTTTCTTTGCCATGTTGGTGAGGGTCTACAGAATTGAGGTGCGCTTTGCTACTCTACTTTGGTATTCGTGCACCATAAAACTCATCGCCCTCAAAATATCAACAGGGATTGCCAGGATTGTACAAAGGGCTCAGTGCGTTTAGTTCTCAGTGAACTCATGAAGAACTACTGACGGTGCATCAGTGCCCACCCTTTTGTCAACCTCTATCGTCACTGTATTTCTGTTGCTCTTCCTAAGTGACAGCAACCTTCGTCATGGGACTTACATGACCCCATCGACTGGGGCCCTGGGGACACTGGCGTACAGCTTATTTGCCATGCTGATCTCGTTGCCCCAAACAATCATAACTGATCGGTAAGTCTTCTTTACTGTCAGCTTCAAGCCTCTCGCACTACGGAGGCTCACAGTATGGCAGAGCAATCACCACGCCGCACAAGCTACCTTACTTCAATGCTATCCATGCTCTGCGTGTTCTGTTGACGCCCACAGAACGACGACGCCCGTGGATCCTGTATCTAACGCCCGGCCTTCTTGCGGCGCAGGTCTCGCATATTTCATACATTGTTCTCGGGCTGAGGACCGTCCGACATTTGCTCCTCCCTGAACTTGCTCGGCCTGGCCTACCTTTCAAGGAAGACATATCTGCGGTCAGACTGGCCATATTCTTTGTCCTTGCTTTGGCTAGCACAATTGTCCTTACACCTCTCGAAGTCATCGTCATTAGGCTCGCCATTCAGCGCAACCATGCTGCGCCTGAGTTTAATTCAGTTTCTCAGGAGGAAGAGGGCGATGCAGAAGGAACTCTGGAATATTCCGGAATTAATGAGGATGTGATCGGGTACGTCCTTAAAGTTTGGCCGTGAATCATTCAGCACTGAATCCGAATTTCTAGTTTGAGAACGGAGCGAGAACCTTACACGGGTCTGGTTGACTGCGCAAAAAGGATTGTTGAGGAGGAGGGCTGGAGCGCTTTGTATCGTGCCTGGTGGTTGACGATGCTCGGTTGTCTTACTGGTGCATTCTCTTGATAGGTATTTTCACAATTTGGCAGCACGGCGAATTCTGCACTATGTCTCTTGCACAATAAAGGCGATTCTATTTGTAGATCTCGACCTTGGTTGTGATAAGCACACCTTGCCCAGTGGACAAGCCTACCCGTGGTTTCCAGGCGTGTTGTATTCATAAATCCCTGGACATCGGGTCAAGCACAACAAGGTGACAGTGGTCAAGGACCAATGAAACAAGCATATGCTCGGAACTTTATTGTATCGTGACTCGTACTTCGCATACGAGAAGCAGCTGAATCTATATGCTGGACATTTACGCCCCTCCTCAGGAAGATCTACATGTGATACTTTATCCCATGGCCCGATAATTGAAAGCTGGGTTTCCCTGACTGCGTGCCACAGTATACGTGGTCTTAGGACACTCCCAACCTGTGTAATATGTAAGCCGATGCCTCCAACCGCCTTAAATTGCTTGGCATGGTCGTGATACGACAATAGGACATGGTACGCCATTCTGCTCGTATTCACCCGACTGACTTGTTTTTCTAGGCGGCTTCGTTTTGAACCATCCTCGACGTCGGGGTCGATTGACGGTCTCGAGGGGTTGCATTGATGGGTTGGTGCGTGATCAGCGGGAGCGTTATGGTTTTGAATCTCACCAATATTTTCACCGCCTCCTCAGAAGTTATAAGGCGTTGCAAGAGCGCTTCGGACTTTTCCCAGCGTCTAGACCGCAAACTCAGAGCCTCAGACCGTTAACTTCGAATATGCCCTGACGCGGTAGCATCTTAGGCAAGCGAGTAGGATCCTCCTTGAGCCCATTAGCGGGCAAGACCCATTGTCGAACAGGCCGAAACTTTCCACTTTGTGAAGGGGCCGTGATGATCCGCTCGTGAGACCAAGGTGAAACTTGGCTAGCTCAGCCTCGTTTGTAAAGCGTTGAGGTGACGCTGCGTCGATGGAGCTACTCTGGCAAGGGCTCGGATCTCCGCAACCGCCAAAGCAACATTGGCTTGTCATGACATGGTTACAACCGTCTCTTTGGCTGAATCAGGCATGTGTTGACGATTGCGTAACATGAATTGTCGCGACAGTTGCAGATGGAGTCGCAGGTCCTGACAAAACTCTGCCGAGTTAGCCAGTTTCCACAGCCCCGGCCGAACCCCGGAAGAAGTGCGGGCGCTCTATCGACTTGCAGAGCAACGGATTGTAACAACGGCAGGAGGGCGGATACCAGGGTTAGTCTTCTCCATCTGTCCTCCTGATTGCGCGTGCGCCGCCGAGTACCGGACCTTTCTGATGTTGCACGAATGACCTGTGACGGTACGTGCTCTGCGGCCGAATTCCCTTATAGTAACTCCATTTACTGCCCGCCCACTCAGTTATGAAACGCTCTGCTCAGATGGACACGTCACTAGTTCACTCATCAATCATTCCAAGTAAACCGTTGCATCTTTTATCAACCATGGCTCCTGCTGCCCTCCATTTCCCTCCTCTCGATTACTCTCTCTTGTTCCCTGATTTGGTTAACTTTCATATGGAAAGAAACCCGTCTATTCCGATTTTCGTTTACACGAATGAGGGGGCTCCCGACACACTGACTAAAATCTCATTTCTCGAATTCGGTCGAGCTGCTCACCGAGTAGCTCATGCTTTTCGCCCCTCCCGCCAAGGTCCAGATGGGGAGGTTGTAATGGTTATCGCCAATACGGACACGATATTGTACCATGCCGTCGTCATGGGCTTGTCAATCGCTGGATGGGTTGTATGTTCATTTTCTAGCTTTTTTGTGGTCCCGCTCTCACATTCCAGTCTAGCCATTCCCTGTCTCGCCTAAGAATTCTGCTGTGGCTGTTGTGAATATGATGAAGAAGACCAACTGCTCGCGTATCGTGGCGCTTAATCACGCTCATAGTGGACTTATTGATGGCATCCGCCGCGAAAACGAAGGAGTATATCTGACTGTTTGTGAGCTCCCCACACTGCGATATGCCTTCCCAAAACTTGGGGAGGAGGTCGCGGCAGAGGCTTTTATTCCGTACCCTTCCGCACCGAAACGTCCAGAATTGGATTCTCCGGCTATCTACATTCATTCTTCGGGTAGCACCGGGTTTCCTAAACCCATTGCTCACAGCTATAGAATTCAAATTCAGTGGTTGGCGCATCGTATGTTTTTCTTTTCCTACTGCGTGACAATGGTCCTGCTGATTACTTGTAGCCCTACTTGGTGTAAATGCTGAACTTCCTCCCCCGCGTCGGGTTGGTGCCATGGCAATGCCCCCATTCCATGCTTCCGGTATTGTCACCCAGCTTTACATGCCAATCGCGTACCTTGTCACTGCTTTGGTCTATCCCCCGCATACGGAAAAGGATCCACCGGCCCAACCAGTGATACCGACGAGCGACAACATGATCGAGTGTCTCAAGAAAACAGAATGTAATGTGCTGTTCACGGTTCCGACATTCCTTGAGCAGATGGCCACATCAGAGGAGGCTATCGAGATTCTGAAGAATGTAGATTCTGTCGTGCGTGAAATCTAATGCAGTCTACCTGCTCCCTCGCTCAGTATACCCAGCGCTTTGGTGGTGGCCCTCTGCCAGTCAAGGTCGGCGAGACGTTGTGGGGTGCGGGGGTTCAACTCGCCAGCTGTTATAGTGGAACAGAATTTGGACCCGTCGCATTGCCTAACAAGCAAGATATCACCAACGGTGATTGGATGTGGGTGCGTTTCTTAGAAGACGTGAAAATCAGGTGGGCTCCACAAGGGGACGATACATACGAGTTGCAAATCTTGGTATGAGATTCTTACGCCGTGATGGTTTTAGGGAATGCTAACAAGCTTGATCAGTCGACCAAGGATCGCCAGATGGCGGTAGAGAATATACGTGATGTAAAAGGATACGCCACTGCAGACGTCTTCGTGAAGCATCCAACCAAGGACATGTGGAGGATGTGAGTTCGCCAGTTGATCTGTACCAAAGGGTATTCATGCTTCCGTCCCCTTATGACAGTGTTGGAAGGACCGACGATGTCATCATTCTTACGTCTGGAGAGAAGACAGTTCCTGCTCCAATGGAGAGCATTATCGGGTCTTCCCCACTAGTGCAGGGTGTTGTCATGTTCGGACGGGAGCGAAACCAAGTCGGTGTTCTCATTGAGCCTTGCCCGAGACATGCTATCGACGTCAACGACGAGAAAGCCGTGGCCGAGTTTAGGAATCAAATCTGGTATGTGTTTCACCTATGACTGGACAAGCCTCTTGACCGAAGTGAACAAAGGCCCGCGATCGAAGAGGCTAATAAGCCGTCTCCAACATTCAGTCGTATTTTCAAGGAGATGATTTTGATTACGAGCGATGACAAGCCTATGTCGCGTGTTGCCAAGGGCACTGTTCAACGCAAAGCGACTCTGAACGCTTACGAAGCAGAGATCAATGCGTTGTGAGTCATTGATCGTGTGTGCGAACATGGATCTCAGACTCGCGGGGAGGTATGATACCGTCGAAGAAAGTTCGGTAGCACCGGATGGCTTGGCTGAGCCGTCAGCGTGGACTAGCGAAGTGCTAGAAGAATGGCTGCTAGAACACGCTCGTGCCATCAACACAAACAGTCATGTTAATCCCTATGCTGACCTATTTGCTCAAGGCTTTGATAGGTGCGCGTTCTAGTAAAATAACAAAGTTGGAGCATTGTTCACACCGCGCTAATTTCTCACAGCTTGAGTGTCACATATCTTCGAAACCGGCTATTGGGTGCACTCCGAAAATCCACTCATCCAGAAATCAAGAAGGCTGCTACCCGCATTCCTCCCAACGTCATCTTCGAAAATCCAACGATCCAGCTACTCAGCTTGCGGATCGCTGCTCTCCTTAACAGTAACAATGCTGAACAAGCGGTAGATTTCAAAGAGCAACACAAACAAGCGATCAATGCTATGATCGAGAAATACTCCATAGACTTAGATGGCCCTGTTGATGGTGTATTACCCAGTAGCAAATTGATGGACCCTGCTGTTGTACTGCTCACCGGAACTACAGGAGGTCTGGGATCTTTCTTACTCTCGGAGCTTCTCAAAAATCCTGCGGTTCATCGCGTCTTCGCTTTCAACCGTCCCTCTTCCACAAAATCGGTCGAAGAACGACAAAGGTTGGCTTTCAGTGACAAGGGACTTCCGATCGACCTGTTGAACTCAAATAAACTTGTTTACGTCGAAGCCGACGCGTCTTTTGGGAAGTGTGGCCTGTCTCCAGCTCAGTATGAAGAAGTAGGGTTGACTTCTGGCTTTGTCTGAGATACACTCACTGGTATATCATTCACAGATCCGGAATTCGCTTACGTTGATCATACACAACGCGTGGCGCCTCGATTTTAATCTGGCGATATCCTCCTTTGAAGACAACATTCGGGCGTCGCGGAACCTGGTCAACCTTTGCCTAGACTCACCTCAAGGGAAGAACCTCCGCTTCTTGTTCACTTCTTCGATCGGATCTGCGCAGTCCTGGGATAACTTGAAAGGTCCTTTCCCAGAAGAAGTCCAACTCGACCCCTCTGTTGCCGTTGGGATAGGTTATGGGGAGGGCAAGTATGCCACTGAACGGGCGAGTCACGATGCGACAACTAATTAAACAATCGATACTGATATGGATCGATAGATCATCGTGAAGAGTGGCTTGCATGTGACTTCCTTCCGCATTGGCCAAATCGCTGGTGGGCTGAGTGGATCTTGGGCCACTACTGACTGGTTCCCTATCATTGTCAAATCCAGTATTCCCCTCGGTGCGCTCCCGGAAGCCGCCGGTGTAAGTGATAAATGACGATAGATTTAACACGCGGTTAACCATCATTCGTGCTGATGACGATCTAGGTTGTGTCGTGGTTGCGCCAGGAAGAAGCGGCTGCTGCCATTCTGGAGACGGCGTTGGCCAAAGAAGTGCCACCGCCAGCACTCAACATTTCGAACCCTCGCAGTGTCTCTTGGGCAGAGATTATTGCTTTCGTGCGATGTTCGATCATCAAGCGAAAAACACTCGAAGACGATGTCCTTCCAATCGTTCCATTTGTGGATTGGATTGCGCTATTGGAGAACAAGGCTGAGAACGCTTCGGAAGACGATCTAACGAAGATCGTGAGTAAATTCAGACCCTGCTCGGTACCTGGATAGCCATCGCTAAAGTGCCGATTTCTGTTCGATACAGCCTGCCATCAAGCTGCTCGAGTTCTTCCGCGAGTTGGCACGGGGAGACGAGGCTATTCGGAATCTAGGGATCGGCGCCACGGAGGTGGCGGGGATGCCGAACGTTAGCACCGCCAAAGCGCAGCGAGTCAGTCCAACGATGGCGAACATGCAGGCGATTGGAGAGGCTGAGGCAGATGCGTGGGTGGGGTACTGGATTTCGAAAGGTGCTTTTTGAAGTCGTCAACGCGAGACAGAATACCATGGATTTTGAACTTTGGCATGGTATGTATAATATCAGCGTACGGCGCGATGTCGTCCATTTAACAAACGACTGTCTAGAGATTCACCGACAATTAAAAGCATTGTACTGCCTTCTAAGTTGCAGGTTAAAACCTCCTACTTCTGATCATGTACCCTTCGACTCGAGCAAAATATATTGGCGATGTGACGTCGATATATTTTCCGCGTTCTAAACATCTATACTTGGAACACCAAACAGTGTGACAGGCCATCGATCCATTACCAACTCGGCAAGCGAGCGCGGGGCCACTGGCGAGATTTATTGTCCAATTCTACATTCGTCGTACGTTCGGTGGACGTGATAGAATGAAATGCAACAGTCTGCGTCCGAGTCGGACCTTGAAGCATATTGGTTTTATGATCTAGGTGAGCTCTTTGTCCTCGTGCTGTTTAGAGTCGTGAACCAAAGGTCACCGGCCACTCAAGGACGTAGTACTCTGATGGGAGGGGGAAATCTCGGTGACCATGGCTTTCGCAATGTCGATGGTGATACATCGGTTCTCCCTCCATCAGCTCTTTTCACTGTCGCTGTCATATGGGTCCACGGCACATCATACCCCATAGCAAGAGCGCAGTTGACCATACGCGCTCCAGTGCATGCAGGCGGGCCCTGTGGCATCTGATCAAGGTTGTTGACAAGAACTCGAGGGTGGCTCAACGGCGAGGATTGGGTTCGTTCACCCCCAGCTGTCGTGCCACAACCGGGAAATACACGCTCCATCCTACTACGCAACCGTAATTGATTTGGCAACGTGGGGAACTGAATGGAAGCCATCCTGGTAGTGAATGTCTGGTCCCGGATTCATGTGCCCCCCAGACGGCGCGAGGTGCCCACTGCTAGCCGGTTCATCGCAGACGAGAAATATGGTTGAAAAAGCATACCTTGGCTCGCTTGCATGAAACGAACTGAGAGGAAGTGATTCTGGACCTCGCTGGTTATCCCGTAGGGTATAAATGAATAACCTCGTAACATTCCATGCGTGCAACATATATGTACGCAGAAACTTTGTCTCCCCCGAAGTATGCAAGCGTCGGTGCTCCCTCACTGTTGAGTGGAGAACTTGCACCCTTCATCCCCTGGCTGGGTATACACACATGTGAGATGGCATGCTCTCGTTGAGAATGGCCATGGTTGCATCATCGGGGCTTGGCGGAATCTAGAACGAAGGGCCAGTCTTTGCAGCTTACCAAGAGGCAACGTGCAAAATCCTTGACATGCACACCCATGAGGGCAATGGTATGAGCGGTGACGGGGCCAAATGCCGCATCTATCGAATCACAGGGGAGGAGTCAACTGACACGAAGGTGACAATGGGGGACCAAATGAACAAGTAAATGTGATTAATTGATTGTCGGGCGGCGACTTGTACCGCACATCGCGAGAAATATGTGAGTTTTGAATTGAGCTATTTTATATATACCTGGGACCCGTCGTCGGGAGGATATGTAATCCCATTTCCACAGCCCGAGATCTGCGGGTCCCGGTGACTGCTGCCTTTTCATGACTGCGTACCACGGTCTAGATGGTTGGGAGATTAGCTATCTCCTCGGGGAATCCATCCGAATCAGCCAGACAGGAAAGGTATCTGGATCTGTTAATTATGGCCATGCGAATGTTTGCCTCCTAGTACCATTATTGTGACCTCGATCTTATCTGACAAACTGGTTGCCAATGAAGCAAATAGCAATGGCCTCGTGGAAGTGCTGGGTCCAGGCTTGGTAGCCTCTCGCAGCAAGGGACAGAGGCTGCACGCGGTGGCCAGATTGTTGCTAGAGCTTGTCTTTTGAGAGCTAAGCATCAGAACATGAATCCTCATTTAAGCTCGAGGCGGGAGCAACGCGAACCACGATCCCCAGATTTTAGTAAATTTATCTTGATTAGAGTTTCGTGAAACACAGAGTTCGCAATGTCTATTACCCCGTTCCATCCCTTTCTTTCTCAGTGGGGATAGACACGCCCTGAGCAACCACCGAGGTAACACCGTTTTGAGACTGCCCAGCTGCGGGTTCCGAATTCGTGATTACGCTAGCTTGTCCTGTTCCCGCGCCCCGCGACATTAATGAATTCAGCAAAATCGCTAACCCACTCATCTGCGCCGACTGAAGCAGCGAAACATTGATCTCCAAACTCAACATCGTGCCATTGGACGTCGACCCTTTGAGAACTGCGGCTGGCTGGGGTTGATCAGGGGGTGGTACGGATGCTGCTGGAATGGGTACTATTCCAAGTGCATGCAAAGCTGACAAGGAGGTGACAGGGAGCTGCACGGGTATAGGACCCGTCGACGGGGTGTAGCTGGTTCCACCAGCAGGGGTCTGAGGCACGACTAAGGGGGTAGAGTAGAACGCAGAAGTACCCTGCGCGCCAGTACTGTACTGTTGTGTATAAGCATAAGAATATGTGCGATAGTATTGGGAAGGTGTCGTTTGAGTGTAGTATGTCGGTCGGAATGTCGTTACGGTCGGGTGAGCAGAAGTGACAGTTGATGTAGCCCGTTTTTCCCGTTGTATCGCGTCTAGCTCGTTCCTTGCATTCCGTAGGTCGGAACTAACTGCGGCTGTTTCGGACCTCTCGAAGTCCAGAATTGAC
>JBBPLO010000145.1:0-31121 GCA_038089835.1 Retiboletus flavoniger
ACATACAGTGAAGCCCAGCCCACCACCCCCTTGCCAACCCAGTCCACCCCCCCCTCGCTTTCCCAGCCTCATCAATCTATCTCGTTCACCATCACCCACCATGTCTTCCGAACTGAAAGCTGCCCTCCCTGCCGATTTCACAGGTCTCTCTTCCGATGCCTCTCGATGGATGAAGGCCATAAAAGCCTACTTCCAGATAAACGAAGCCCTATACCCCGACGACCCAGAAAGAATCATGACCACCCTCAATAAGATGCCAACTGGACGAGGAGCTTCCTTCGTGGAAGCCTGGTATGATAAAATGGCCGACCTCACTATCACTACTGGAAAATCTTTCGAGGACTTCATGAAAGACTTTGAAATCACCTTCTTCCCCTATGACATTCAAGCCTCCACTCGCTTTGAATTAACCAAACTCCATCAGAAAACCACCCGTTCCAGTGATGGGTTCCAACAATACATCTCCGATTTCCAGAATCTCACTGGAAAGTCCAGTATCACGGACAAAACCACCCTCATCAACCACTTCGCCCTCGGCCTCGATCAACAGCTCACCACCATGATACTGTCCATGGGAACCGTCCCCACCACCATTGCCAAATGGGTAACCAAAGCAAAAACCTTCCATGCTCAGAAAATGAGAATCCAAGCACTCCGAGCCAGAACCACCCCCTCCTCGCTCCCTTCCAATAGCCGTGCCTCCAGAGACCCAAATGCCATGGATGTCAACGCATCCACCACCCTAGCAAAACTCACCCCCACCGAGAGAGCTAAGTGCATCAAGGAGGGGCGTTGTTTCCACTGTAGAACGATAGGGCATGACACCCGTAATTGTAAGAAGAACCCCCCTCTCGGACGCTCTCAGTACGTCCGAACCACCATAACCACCCCCAGCACCTCCATCACCCCCCCCCTCCAAGACCTGCTCAACCCTCTCCTCTCCAACAATATGTGAACTTGCTCCAGACTTCAGGAAAGAACGAAGCTGAAATTCTTGCTGTCCTCAAAATGTGTTACGAGGAAGACAGGGAGGGAGAAGAAGTGAATGCCATTCAGTTCGCTAATGTTCAGAGAGCCAAGGATTTTTGAAAAGGGAAGTCGCCTCAGTGTCTTCTTCCCCCACTACTACCCATGTACTTGTAGCATCCCAAAAGAATAGAACCCTTCGTCTTGATGTTCACGTACAAACCATCGAAACCACAGCCCTCATTGATTCGGGGGCCACAGGAAACTTCATCGACCCTCGCCTCCTGCCCAGGGGGAGATTTCACTTGACTCGACTATGCTCTCCCCTCATCGCTTTTAACGTTGACGGCACCAAAAATGCCTCCGGGACCATTTTGTGGACCACAACCACCTCCGTCTCTCATGGATCCTTTTCTGCCACCAAAAAATTCTTTGTCCTTAGGCAAAAGAACCCTCAGATCATCTTAGGTATGCCTTGGCTGACCAGATGGAACCCGAACATTGACTGGAAATGAAGGACCATCTCGATTTCCTCATCTCTGAACAGGGTTGAGAGGACTCTTTGTGAGCGCCCTCCCCACGAAGAGACCAGGAAAACGGAGATTCACAAACTCACCATCTCCACTAAAATCACCCAGCAATCAACCCCCTCGAACACAACTATCCCTGAATTTTGTGCTGACTTCGCTGATGTATTCACTGAAAGCTCTCACAATGTTCTACCCCAACATTGCCCCTTCGACCACACCATCGACCTCAAGGACTCCTTCATCCCCAAAATTGCTAAGGTGTATTCCCTCAATCCGAAAGAACGAGAAGTCCTCACCAACTTCATCAAAGAACATCTGCAAACGGGACGCATCATTCCCTCGAAATCCCTCCAAGCATCTCCATTCTTTTTCGTTCCCAAAAAGATGGATCTCTTCGACCCTGTCAAGACTACTGCTATCTTAATTCTCACACCATCCACAATGCCTACCCCTTACCCCTCATCTCTGACATTGTTGACGATATGAAAGACGCCGATCTCTTCACCAAATTAGACATCCTATGGGGGTACAACAACATTCGCATTCAACCATCTGACCAATGGAAAGCCACATTCATCACCCCCCTTGGCCTCTTTGAACCAAGAGTCATGTTCTTTGGGTTCTCCAACGCCCCCTCCACGTTCCAGTCATTCATGAATCACATCTTCACAGACATGATCGCTGAACGATGGCTCAAAATCTACATGGATGACCTAGGAATCTGTACCAAAGGTCCCTTATCCCTTCATCATGACCGCACTCATCATGTCCTTCTTCGACTGCAAGAAAATAACCTCTCACTCAAACTCCCCAAGTGTTTCTTCGACACCTCCACCATGGAATACTTAGGTCTAGTCATTGGGAAAGGACAGTTATGAATGGACCCGGGAAAACTCACTGCCCTCAAGGAATGGAAACCCCCCTCATCAGTTACTGGAATTCGGTCCTTCCTGGGTTTTGCCAATTTCTATTGTAAGTTCATCCCCAACTTCTGCAACATAGTCGCCCCCCTGGTTTTCCTCACCAAGAAAAACGAACCATGGATTTGGACCCCCCTCTAACAGAAAGCCTTCGACGCACTCATCTCCTCTCTCTGCTCGGCCCCCGTCCTAACTCTCCCAGACCCCACCAAACCCTTCCTCCTCATGACTGATGCTTCCCTTGTCGCCATGGGCGCAGTCCTCATGCAGACCGATGTTAACGGCGACTCCAAACCCATAGCCTACTTCTCTAAAACCTTCGCCCCCATGGAATACAACTATGACATCTATGATCGTGAACTACTTGCAGTCATCCTCGCTCTCTCGGAATGGCGACATCACCTCCAATGCACCGCCCACCCAGTCACCATCATCACCGACCACAAGAACCTCTCTTACCTCCGTGACCCCCGAAAACTCTCTCGATGCCAAGCCCGGTGGGCCCTCTTACTCCAAGACAATGACATCATCTGGAAGGTCACTCCCAGCTCTCAGATGGCTCCAGCAGATGCCCTTTCTCGTTGAGATTCAGTCAACACCACCCTTGATAACCTCAACACCCCTATCATCCCCGAACCAATGGTCATCAATGCACTTGACCTCACCCTCACAAACCTTATCAAGTCCTCCACCTCCTCCGACCCTCTTGTCACCCGAGCCCTATCGGCTATATTGTCAAACATCCCACTCCTCCCTTGCTTCTTTGCTCACGACTGGACCTTTGACAACAGTCACCTTTTCTTTCGCAATCACATGTATGTTCCCCTCCCTGCTCGCAGTTCCCTCCTACATACCATCCACTCTTCCCCCCTGTCCGGCCACATGGGAGTCTTTCACACCAAAACCATCCTTGAACGCAATTTTTGGTGGCCAGGACTAACCACCTTTGTCAAATACTTCATCGCAGGCTGCCCCACCTGTCAACAAAACAAGGTCAACACCCACCCCACACTACCTCCACTCCTTCTGATCCCTTCCTCCACCTCCATCCCCTTCCGACAGCTCTCGGTCGACCTCATCACTGACCTCCCCCCATCCGATGGTTTCAATTCTATCATGGTCGTGGTCAACCATGGCCTTAGTAAGGGGGTGATCCTTATCCCTTGTTCCAAAACTATCGACGCTGCCAGCGTTGCCCTTCTCTTTTTCAATAACATCTTCAAAAGATTCAGCCTCTACAACTCCGTCATCTCTGATTGAGGCCCACAATTCGCCTCTGCATTCACCCTCGAACTAGCTCAATTACTGAAATACAATGTCCGCCTCTCCTCCGCCTATCATCCCCCAACTGATGGACAAACCGAACGAAGCAATCAAGAACTAGAAATATACCTAAGAATCTTCTGCGCCAACCTCCCCCATTCCTGGTCCACCGCCCTACCCTCCACTGAATTCCACCATAACTCCGCCCCTCATTCGTCCACCAAGAAATCCCCATTTTCCCTGATCTATGGATACAAACCCAGAACCTTCCCCTCCTTAGGAAAAACCTTTATCCCCGCCCTAGAACATTGTCTTGCCACTTTAGATGAAGACAAACAAGAAGCCCTCACTGCCCATGAATCTGCCAGAAACATTATGACATCTCACTCCTTCCAAAAGTTTTCCCCCTGGAAAGTAGGGGATCGGGTATGGCTTGAAGCTACTAATCTCTGCCTCCGTCTCCCATCTAGGAAACTTGCCCTGAAAAGATATGGACCATTTGAAATTACTCAGGTCCTATCACTGGTATTGTATCGCCTCCGACTCCCACCCACATGGTGCATTCATGACGTATTCCACACCACCCTTCTCTCCCCTTACCAAGTGACAGAACCATATGGCACTCCCTTCCTATTACCCCCACCCGACATCATCAATCAAGAAGAAGAATATGAAGTTGAAGCGATCCGCAGTCACAAAGGGCCCAAAGCAAGACACTGGTTCCTAACCTCATGGAAAGGATACCCACAGTTGGAAGACACTTGGGAACCTGAGGACAACTTACAACACGCTCACGAGATCCTCTCCTCATATAAACACCTCCACGCACTCTAGAACCTTCAAGCTTGTAAGACGTCGGTCTCTCTGTGAGTATTGCCTTGCAACCTTGAAGTCTATGCCCCTCGCCTTCCTCTTCTTCGTCGACGATGTCCTTCTTTTCTGCCACGATCACCTCCTCCCCTATGTCCTCTTCATCATCCTCACAATCGCTCTTATGATCACAGCGTGCCTTCCTGGCATATCTTCCAGAACTCGAAAGACTCTCGCTGTTTGCCGCCATCCTCGAAACTCCCACCCTCACCCTCGCCATTGAACTCCACCCTCTCTTTCCCAACGATGAGGTTACCCACTCCCTAATTTGCACTTATCACACCGTTGCCTTCGCCCTTCATCTAGTAGACTTCCTCATCCCACCTGATCCTGCCCTCCACTTCTCCCTGACGGAAGCCCACTGTCACGCGCTCACCGCTCTATCCCTCCATGGCTTCAGCTCCTATGCTGAAGAAATCCCCCATGGCCTAGTATACCCCACCATGCGTTGTATCCTCTCCTCCCTCCCCCAAGCCCAACGTGACCAATATACCCAGTCCGTCGAGTCTTTTTTATTATCACAACCTCGCCCCCTCCCACTTCCTATTCCCCCACCTCGCTCGCCCGCAGCCCTAGTCTCTCAAATCTCGTCCCCCCCTCCTCCAGACACGCCTACCCTAGTGGGCACCACTGACGAGTCAGAAGAAGAGGCTGAGGAGGAACCCCCCACTCCAACCTTCCCTGTAACCACTGAACTCCAAATGCTAACCATGCCCAATGGGAACACTATCATGTCCTCCCCCCATCGAGTTCTCCCCTGTCCTGATGCCCTCTGTCTCCCCCCTTGTCCCCCTAATGCCCAGTGCTTTCAGTGTGACTGCTTTGGTCACTATAAGCAGGACTGCATCTACTTCGAGTGTCCTTACTGCCATGAGTACGCTCCCAGGCACAACGCAACTTGCTGTCTCCTTTTCCAATGCGACTTCTGTCGCAACTGGGGACATACAGACTGCTTCTGCCCCTATCACCAGTGTGGACGTTGTGCTGAACCTGGGCATATCATTGGTAACTGCCCGTTTGAGGTTGCTTCACCATCGCAGCAGGTGGCCGTTTTCGGGCCTAGGACCTCCCTTGGGTAACGCCTTCACCTGGGATGGGTTGATTGTTGAGCCTGGGGCTCAACTGTACAGCGGGGGTAATGTTATGATTTTTCTCCTTTATCATCAGGTTCTCCTTATACTTCACATGGCATCTATCCTCTCCTTCAGAGGAAGGCGAGTACCTCAAGTCAGGACCGCAGTCCTCCTTCTATGCGGACCCTCTTCTATTCATATCAATCACTTACCGTTGGACGATCTCTGTTCTATGACAATTACCATGAACTCTACTCCTAATTAGGTTCTCTCGTACCTAATCGTATCTCTTACCTTCCATAGCTTTCCCTACGTTTCCATGGTCCGTGCCCATACTATAAGTAGTTACTTGTTTGTTCCTGTACTACATTCTCGATCTACGCAATACAAGTGTCTTATCATCAATCATCCTTCGTCCTAGAAATCCTAGGAATCCCTAAACCCTCTTAAATCTCTTGTCGTAATGAGACGTCGGTCTCCTCATGAGTATCGCCTTGTTGACGCAAGACTCCCTTGGACCTCGTCTATACGCTTCGTGTAACATTCATGGTCTGTGTGCTGAATGTATTTCTATAAATACCTGTCCCTGTACTTGTAGTTCTCATTCTTGGTCTGCACAATCTATGTGTATTATCAAGCATCACCTCTGAGTTAGATCCTCCTCAAGGATCCCAAAGTCAACCTTTATTTCTCTTAAGAGAATTATCTTTGCTTGACCTTTGCTAGATGTTGGTCTCTTCATGAGTATTGCCTAGCAAGTCAAGACTCTTGTGAAACCTTGTTAGTATACTTCACATAACAAAAAACCAAGAATATTCTGGTCCTACCTCTCTAGGTGAAGGACCCACCCATCACCACTATGTCCTCAAAGTACAAAGCATCTGAGGAAAGCAACACTGATCTCCCTGATCTAACCAAGTATAGGCTCCCATCCCACTGAATCACTGGATCCAGTAGAGCCCCCTTACTCAACCCTTCATTCTCCCCCCAACCCAGATCCTCAGCTCAACCATCCCCTCATCACCCTAGTCCACCCTCTTGTCAACCTAGTCCACCCCCTCATTACCCCAGTTTACCTCCTCGTCCCTAGCCCACCCCCCAGTCCACCCCCACCAGCCAATCCCCTTAGCCTAGGACCACCCATGTCAACTACCAAGTCTGAACTGAAAGCAGCCCTTCCTGCTGACTTTTCCAGAAAGTCCTCTGATGCCTCTTGATGGATCAAGGCCATAAAGGCCTACTTCGAGTTGAACAAAACCCTCTACTCTGATGATCCTTCTTGCATCATGACCACCTTAAACAAGATGTCCGAAGAAAGAGGAGCCTCCTTTGCCGAAGCATGATATGATAAGATGGCCAATACCTCAATCACCGCTGGAACAACCTTCCCAGAATTCATTACCAATTTCAAAACTACCTTCTTCCCATATGATATCAAAGCCACTGCTTGCCTTGAACTCACTTAACTTCATCAGAAGAGTACTAGAACTGGTGATGGATTCCAACAATACATCACCAGCTTCCAAAATCTTGCTGGAAAATTGGACATTTTTGATGAGACTAACCTCATCGACCACTTTGCCCTTGGACTCAACCAACAAATTACCGCTATGATCCTCTCCATGGGAACTGTTTCCACTACCATTGAAGACTGGGTCACAAAAGTGAAGGCTTTCCATGCCCAAAAAGTCTGAATCTTGGCCCTCAGGACTGGAAATCCCCCCCCTACATTCTCTTTCTTCAAAGCCCCTCAAGATCCAAATGCCATGAACGTTGATGCTGTCAACCTCACCAAGCTCATCCCCACTGAATGCACCAAGTGCATCAAAGAAGGACAATGCTTCCAGTGCAGAAATGTGGGACACAATGCCCAGAACTATTGCAAAACCACCCCTATGTGCAACTGTCCCATCCCACCTCACCCCCAGAACATTCGAACCACCACCATCGCCCCAGTCATCACCACCCCAAGCCCCATCTCTCAGCTCTTCTCCCTTGAGCAATATGTAAATTCTCTACACACCTCCAGAAAAGAGGAGAAGGAAATCCTCTCAGTCCTCAAAATGTGCTATGAAGAAGATATGCTGGCCATAGTTGAGGTGAACTCAATTTCCTTCACCAATGTCCAAAAGGCAAAGGATTTTTAAAGCAGGAAGCTGCCTCAATATCTTCTTCCTTAAACACTGACCATGTACTTGTAGCACAACACAATAATCAAACCTTTCGACTTGATGTTCTCATACATGGAATCATTGAAATATCCACCCTTCTTGACTCTGGAGCAACCAGAAACTTCATTGACCCCCAACTTCTAACAAAAGGCCCATTCAAACTCCAACAACTTCCATTACCTATTATCACCCACAATGTAGATGGAATGACCAATCATGCTGGAACCATCAGATAGACCACCACTGCCCCCATAACCTGTGAAATATTTACCCATCCTGAAACTTTCTTCATCCTTCAACAAAAGATGCCCCAGATCATCTTGGGACTGTTATGCAGAGCGTACCAACAAGGTTTTGAGGGAGTCTTGTCTGTAGACAGGTGATACTCATGAAGAGACCGACGCCTGTTCAACAGAAATAGACCAAGATGAGACTAGGATGGACTAAGGGCTTCAAGGTTGTTGAAGCAAACTCGGAGTAACATTTGATAATACTCTAATATTGCACAGACCAAGAATGGTGTTACAAATACAAGGACAACTACTTATATGATTGCATCCAGAGCATGGACCATGGAACAGAACAGAAGACTAAGGAAGGGGATCAGCATGACCAAACATAATAGAGTTTGGTTAGGAGATATAGTGTTCGGTGGTAAGTGAAACAGAGAAAGGGAGGTCAGAGACATCAAGACATTGAAGGAAAACAGAGGAGGGTCTGACTATGAGAAGATATGCATGTCTTACTCATAGTGTGCATGTTCCATTGTAAGAGAAAAACGGGAAGAAATAGACAAAGAGAAATGTATGACAAAAAAGAATGAAAATCATAACATTATCCCCTGTGTACAATTGAGCTCCAGGCTTGATAACTAAACCTCTCCAGGTAAGATCTCCATTAGGCAGTGGGGGAGAGTCCAAAGATCGCACTCTGCTGGGATGGGGAAGCAATGTTGTGAGGGCAGTTAGTGAGGACATGCCCAGATTGGTAGCAAAGAGCATAGTTACAATGGGGGCAGTGGTTAGTGATGTGTTCCCAATTACCACAGAAGTCGCATTGGTTACGAAGACACTGAGCTTGGATGTGTCTGGGGGAGGGCTCAAGGTAGTTGGGGCATTGGTACTCATGGCAGTCCTTCTGATAGTGACCCTTAGCACAGCACTGAAAACACTTGGTTTCAGGGGAGGTGGGGGCGAGTTGGAAAAAATTAGATCAGGGGAGGACCTGCCATGGGGAGGATATAATACAATTGCCATTGGGAAGATGAATCCATTCGACCCTAGTACAAGGGACGGGAATGGTCTCGGTCAGGATATCGTCTTCTTCACCTGACAAGGGAGGCTCAGTGGCTGTGGTAGAGGTGGAGTTTACTGCTGTGGATGTTTCGGAGATAGATGGGGAGGAGATTCATTTGGCAAGGAGTGTAGATCGCAGAGGGGGAATGGAGATACTAGGGCTATGAGGGCAGTGAAGAAGAAAAGATTCAACTGATTCAATATAAAGGTCACATTGCTGCCAGGTGAAGGAGAAATAAATTCAACAAAAGTGCAAATAGATGAGGGCAGAGGCGATATCTTCGATGAAAGAATGGAAACCACGACTGATAAGAGTGAGGAGGCAGTGACAAGAGCACTCAGCAAGAGTAGAGCATAAAGTGGGGTCTTGGGGGTTGAGCCTTTTGGCCATATGAAGTGCAGAGGAGGCAGTGTGATAGGCACAAATAAGAGCATGGGTGGTGTTGTCATTAATAAAGAGAGGGTGCACTTCTAGGGTGTGGGTGAGAGTGGGGGTTTCTAGGACTTTGGCGTAAAGCAAGAGCACTGCAGTTTTGGGCAGATATGAGGAATAAACATGTTGTGATTGAACAGGCGATCCCAAGTTCAAGAGGGAGGATGACGGCAAAGAAGCAACCAATGAAGATAGAAAGGACATCATCAATGAAGAATAGGAGATGGATTGTCATAAATTTTCTTGCTCACAAGGCAATACTCACATAGAGACCAACATCTTAGGAGCAAGGGAAGTTGACAGAAAGTGGAGGCATTTATAAGCTTGGAGGAGGTCAAGGGAGTGGTGGAGATTGGACTCAGGCTCCCAGGTGTTTTCCGATGAGGGATAGCCCTTCCATGCAGTCAGGTACCTATGGTGACTGCTGACGCCCTTGTGACTGATAAAGGCTTCGACTTCATATTCTTTATCAGCCCCAATAACGTCAGGTGGTGGAGTTGCGAAGGATTTCCCATAAGTGGGGGAAGTGTGATAGGATGATAAGAGTGAAGCATGGAAGACATCATGGATCCTCCATGAGGGTGGTAGATGGAGTCTATAAGATAAGGGGGATAAAACCTGCAAGATCTCAAATGGTTCATGATGTTTGGATGCAAGTTTCCTGGATGGGTAGTTGAGCCTGAGATTGGTTGCTTCCAACCATACCTTATCTCCAAGCTTCCAGGGGGAGAACTTGTGGGAAGTGCAGGACACCATAATCCTTCAGGCAGACTCGTGAGCAGTGAGGGCTTCTTTTCGGGAGGAATCTAAGGAGGTCATGCGGGATTCAAGGGCGGGAATGAAGGTCTTTCTCAATGGTGGAAATATGCCATCAGTCTGGGAATGATAGGCAGATGAAAGGTGAACTTCATATTTCAGGATGCAGGGGAGTTCGAGGGCGAAGGCTGAGGCAAACTAAGAGCCTTTGTCAGAGATGACAGAGTCATAAAGGCCAAACCTTTTGAAGATGTTTTCGAAAAAGAGGAGGGCTACTCCTGTGGCATCGATGTTCTTGTTGCAAGGACAGAGAATCACCCCCTTAGTAAGCCCATGGTCGACCACGACCATGATAGCATCAAAGCCATCAGAGAGGGGAAAATCGGTGATGAGGTCAACAGAGAGTTGATGAAAAGGAAGTATGTAGGAGGATGAGATCAGGAGGAGGGGTGGATGGACAGGATAGGTATTAACCTTGTTCTGCTGACAAGCTGTGCAGCTGGAGATGAAGTGTTTGATGAAGGTCACCAGGCCAGGTCACCAAAAGTCACATTCGAGAATTGCTCGAGTATGAAAGATGCCCATGTGACCTGAAAGGGGGGAAGAATGTATGGAATGGAGAAGGGTAGAGCAGGTGGAAGGCGGAACATACATGCAACCATGGAAGAAGAGGTGACCATTCTCATAGAACCAGTTGGCAAGAGAGGAATGAGGGAATAACAGTGACCCATCAGTGAGAGCTGCAATGGTGCGGAGAATGAGGGGGTCAGAGGAGGTGCTGGACTAAATGAGGGAAAGAAGAGAGATGTCGATGGAGTTAATGACAACAGGGTCGGAGATAATGGACACATCAATGTTATCCAAAGACATATCAATAAGAGGGAGATGGGAGAGAGTGTTGGCAGGGCCCATTTTGGAACCAGGGAGGACTTTCCATTGAAGGTCAAGGTCCTGAAGGAAGAGGGCCCATTGGGCTTAGCAATGAGACAACTTGCAAGGATCATGAATGTAGGAAAGGTTCTTGTGATCAGTGATGACAGTGATGGAATGGATAGCACCTTGTAAGTATTGCTTCCATTTGGATAAAGCGAGTATGACAGCAAGGAGTTCATGATCATAGATGTTGTAATTCCTTTTGGCTGGTGCAAAGGTCTTGGAATAATATGCAATGGGTTGGAGATCCCCATTGGTATTAGCCTGCATAAGGACGGCACCAGCCGCAAGGAGAGAAGCATCTGTCATGAGGGAGAAGGGCCTGGAAACATCTGGAAGGGTGAGGACAGGGGTAGAGCAGAAGGCCTTTTTAAGGGAGTCAAAAGCATGTTGTTGCAAAGGAGACCATATCCAAGGTTGGTCTTTTTGGGTAAGGAGGGTGAGGGGAGCAACAACATTGGAGTAATTTGCAATGAATTTCTGGTAGAAGTTGGCAAAACCAAGGAATGATCGAATGCCAGAGATGGAGGGAGGAGGTTTCCAATCAAGAATGGCTGTTACTTTGGATGAATCCATACATACGTGACCTTGACCAATGATAAGTCTGAGATATTCCATGATGGAGGAGTTGAATATGCATTTAGAGATTTTCAGGGAGAGTCCATGGTCATGAAGTCATTGGAGAACATGGTGAGTCCGAAGGTGATGAGCGGTGAGGTCCCCCTTGGTGTAAAGATCCAGGTCATCCATGTAGATCTTGAGCCATCATTCAGTGATCATGTCAGCAAAGATATGGTTCATAAACACTTGAAAGGTGGACGGGGCATTGCAAAACCCAAAGAACATGACAGTTGGTTCAAAAAGGCCTAGTTTGGTGATGAAGGCTGCTTTCCACTGATTGTCCAGTTTGATGCGAATGTTGTTGTATCTCCACTGGATATCAAACTTAGTGAACCAGTTGGCATCTCTCATATCATTGATAAGGTCTTGGATGAGAGGTAGGAGGTAGGCATTGCAAATGGCGTGACTATTAAGATATCAGTAATCCTGGCATGGTTGAAGGAATCCATCCTTCTTTGGTACAAAAAAGAAGGGGGATGCCTGAGGGAATTTGGAGGGAATGATCTGGCCGGTTTTAAGGTGTTCATCAATAAAGGTTTTGCAAGCTAATTTTTCTGCTGGGTTGAGGGAGTAGATCTTAGTGATTTTTGGGACAAAGGAGTCCTTCAGGTCAATGGAGTGATCATAGAGGCAGTGTGGAGATAGTACATTATGTGTGGCTTCAGCAAATACATCAGCAAAGTCTTTGCAGAAATCAGGGATGGGGATTTCCTTAGGTTTCTGTTGTTGAGTGATTTTAGTGGAGATGGTAATCTTGTTGACCTCCGCCTGTTTGTCCTTCCAGGAAGGATACTCACATAGAGACCTCTCGACTCTCTGGGGAGAACAGGTAGAGATAGTGATGGTTCTGGATATCCCACCAATCATAGGGTTCCACTTGGTTAGCCATGAGATTCCGAGGATTATCTGAGGGATTGTTTGCTGTAGAATGAAGGTTTTTTTCTCAGAGAAGGTTCTACACGTTACAGGGACAGATGTGGTCCATTTAATTGTTCTGGAGGAGTTGGTGGTTCCATCTACATTGAAGGCAGCAATTGGAGTGTGGAGTCATTGAAGTCAGAACAGGGTGTTTTGCAAGAGGCATGGGTTGATGAAGTTTTCAGTTGCTCCAGAGTCAAGGAGGGCAGAGGTTTCGATGGTTCCATGTAAAGAGACATCAAGTTGAAGTGTTTGATTGCCAGATGATGCTACAAGTACATGGTGGTTATCTAGAGAAGAGGACATCAAGGCAACTTCTCTCTTTAAAAATCCTTCACTTTTTGAACATTGGTAAGGGAAACAAAGTTTACTTCCTCTACTGGGGTGGTTGGAGAGTCTTCTTCATAGCACATCTTCAGGACAGAGAGGATTTCTTTCTCATCTTTTCCAAAGGTTTGAAGGGAGTTTACATATTGTTGGTGTGAAGAGAACTGGGGATTTGGGATTGGGGTGGTACTAACAGGGATTGTGTTGGTGCTATGGATGTTTTGGAGATGTGGGGGGGGGCAACTAGGAGTGGTGGTTCGACAGCAGTTCTGGGCATTATGCCCAGTCAACCTGCAATGAAAACACCAACCTTCTTTGATGCACTTGGCTTTTTCAGTGGGGGTCAATTTGATAAAGTTTACCACATTGACATCCATGGCATTGGAGTCTCTAGACAGTTTGAATGAAGAAAAAGACAAGGGGAAATTCCCAGATCAGAGAGCAGTGATCCTCATCTTCTGGGCATGGAAGGTTTTTGCCTTAGTAATCCAGTCTTCAATGGTGGTGGGAACTATCCCCATGGATAGGATCATGATGGTAATCTGTTGGTCAAGTCTGAGAGTGAAGTGGTCGATGAGGGTGGTTTCATCAGAGATGTCTGACTTTCCAGCAAGGTTCTGAAAGTCTGTGATGTATTGTTGGAAACTGTTGCTAGTTTGGGTATTCCTTTGGTGAAGTTTGGTGAGTTCAAGATGTGCTGTGGCTTTGACATCATATGGGAAGAAGGTGGTCTTGAAGTTAGTGACAAATTCAGAGAATGTCTTTCCAGCAGTGATGGACGTGTCAGCCATCTTGTCATACCATGCTTCTGTGAAGGAAGCTCCTCTTCCTTCTGGCATCTTGTTCAACATGGTCATGATATGTGAGGCATCATCAGTGTACAGAGTTTTGTTGAGTTCAAAGTAGGCTTTCATGGCTTTGACCCATTGCAAGGCATCTGAGGACTTTCTGGAGAAATCTGCAGGGAGGGCCACTTTAAGTTCAGATTTAGAAGTGGACATGGTGGGGACAAGAGTGAGGGGGTTGATATGGGGTGGACTGGGGGGTTGCTATGGTGGACTTGGGTGGCAAGGGGGTGGACTTGGTTGACGAGGGGGTGGACTGGGTTGACATTGTGGTGGGTTCAGTGGGGTGTTGGTTGGGTGATGAGGGTATTGGGCAGAGGTTCTGGGCTGTGGGGAGAATGAGGGATCAAGGAGGGGAGTTCTGCTGGATCTGGCAATTTGTTGAGAAGGTAGACAATATTTGGTGAGATCTGGAAGTTCAGGGTCACTTTCTTCTGGGGCTTTGTATGATGTAGTGGAGAGGTGGTAGATCCTTCACCTGAAGAGGTGGGACCAAAGATATTCTTGGTCTTTTGTTATGCAGAGCATACCAACAAGGTTTCAAGGGAGTTTTGTCTGTAGACAGGCAATACTCATGAAGAGACTGACGTCTGTTCAACAGAAATAGACCAAGATGAGACTAGGATGGACTAAGGGCTTCAAGGTTGTTGAAGCAAACTCGGAGTGATGCTTGATAATATGCTAATATTGCACAGACCAAGAATGGTGTTACAAATACAAGGATGACTACTTATATGATTGCACCTGGAGCATGGAGCATGGAACAGAACAGAAGACCAAGGAAGGGGATCAGCACGACCAAATGTAATAGAGCTTGGTTAGGAGATATAGTGTTCAGTGGTAAGTGAAACAGAGAAAGGGAGATCAGAGACATCGAGATGTTGAAGGAAAACAGAGGAGAGTCCGACTATGAGAAGATATGCATGTCTTACTCATAGTGTGCACATTCCATTGTAAGAGATGAATGGGAAGAAATAGACGAAGAGAAACATACAATGAAAAAGGAGAAAAATCATAACAGGAACTCCCTTGGCTGACACACTGGAACCCCACCATTGACTGGATCTTCCAAACCATCTCCATCTCCACCTGTCCTCCCCAGAGGGTCAAGAGGTCTCTCCATGAGTATCCTCCCCTGAAGGATAACAGATTTGAGATAAACAAAACCACTATCTCCATGGAAATTGCCCAGCAACTAAAGCTGAAGAAAACCCCCATTCTCGAGTTTTGTACAGACTTTGCCGATGTGTTCACTAAAGCAACACACAACATACTTCCCCTGCACTGTCCCTATGATCACACCATTGAACTGAAGGAGACCTTTGTCCTGAAAATCACCAAGGTATACTCCCTTAACCCGGCAGAGAAACTCACATGTAAAGCTTTTGTCAATGAACATCTTAAAATTGGATGAATCATCCTATCTAAATTCCTGCAAGCCTCCCCACTCTTCTTCATACCAAAGAAGGACAGATCCCTCCAACCTTGCCAAGACTACCAGTATCTTAACAGTTACACCATTCACAATACCTACCCACTGCCCCTTATCCCTGATCTGTTACAAACTCGTATACCCCTAACCTTTTTCTCTGTCACGTGTCCTCGTCCCTCGTCCACATGCCCCCGCCCCCGACCACCATACCTTCGTCGACTCTACAGGAGAGTACCCTCTCTTCTTAGCCACTGTAGATGTCTCCTCCTTGTCCTAGCCCTCAGCTACCTCTGAGCCATCCCGTCGCTGCTAGCCCCTCAGCTATCAGTCTCCCTTAGCTAACCCTTAGCTAACCCCTAGACCCGGCTACCTCCGGCACCGCGTCATCGTCGCGTCTACGCGACCTCTCTAGACACTCGTGTCTATCACGTGACCTCCACAGCCCTCGTGACCTCCACGTGACCTCTGGTCTCCCTTACCTCGGAGATACCCTCGTCCTATCCCTAGTCCTCGGCTACCTCCGAGTTCCCTCTAGCTCCCGCTCTAGGACCCTCCACGTGATCCTCACGTGACCACTCCTCCCTCGTGACCAACGCGTCTTGCCACATGATGCTTACGCCTTACCCGCGTCTCGCTATCGACTGGTACTCACACCGCGTATCCCGGTCCTCTCCTATCGTCATGTCCCGGTTCCCTCCGCGGACCCCCTAGCTCCTAGCTTACGCGTCCCTCCCATGCGTATCCCTTATCCCGCATCTTGGCACTACCTCATGCCCCCTATCTTAGCCTACGTGTCTACTACGCGTCTCCATGTCCCCTTTCGGCCTAGACGGCCATCTTTAGCCATCGCCTCGGTACTCCTCGTACCCTTGCTTATACCTGCGTGCTCTCATGCACCCTTCTATCTGTCGGCTTGGCACTCCTCATGCCTTCGCCTCCTCTCACGTCTCCCTCTGGCCTAGACGGCCATCATATGTTCCTCATGGTACGCCCGCTTATCGACGTATCATCTCTCTTTTATAGATAGACTCTCCATGCTCCTCATGGACTCTTACCTAGCCATGACTCGCATCCCCATATATAGCACATGGTCTGTGCACTCCTCGCACCAGTATATAAGCATAGTAGGACTATCTTGTATTCCCCACTTTGACCATTGTACATCTATCATAACCATCTCCCGTCTGGTCGCCTAGTCCTTGAAAGCCCTCTGGGCTTACCTTGAGGCTCCGCCTCTCGCCACCACTTGTCTTCGAAAGCCATGAGTCGCCTCTCGTGGTAGTAGAACCCGCCGGGACAGTTCCGTCGCGTTCCCCCGGTACGCTAGTCCAGACACCTTTGTTCTGCCTCACCTCAGATGGTTCCGCCGTAACATGATCTCATCAGTGAGATGAAAGATGCTGACTGGTTTACCAAGATGGACATTCACTGGGGATACAACAACATATGCATTACTGAAGCTAACCAATGGAAAGCTGCCTTCATCACTGAGCTTGGTCATTTTGAGCCAACCATCATGTTCTTTGGGTTCTGCAATGCCCCATCCACATTTCAAGCCTTCATGAATCATATCTTTGCAGATATGATTGCTGAATGTTGGCTGAAAATTTACATGGACAATATCAGCCTTCACACCAAAGGGGACCTCTCCCTTCATCACACTTGCATGTGCAGGATTCTACAATGCCTATGAGAACATGGACTTTCCCTGAAAATCTCTAAGTGTACCTTTGACTCCCCCACGATGGAATACCTTGATCTTATCATTGGTCATGGTGTCATTTGCATGGACCCCACTAAACTCTCTGCCATAAAGACTTGGAAAGTCCCCTCCTCCATCACTGACATTCGCTCCTTTCTATGGTTCACTAATTACTACCGCATGTTCATTGCAAACTATTCCAACATTGTCACCTCCCTCACTTTCCTCACCAGGAAGGATCAACTGTGGACATGATCTCCCCTTCAACAATGGGCATTCAACCCTAAAGGTTGTTTTCTGTTCCACACCCATACTCTCCCTCCCTGATGTCTCTAAACCCTTTTTCCTCATGACTGACATCTCCCTCCTTGCTGCTGGCACAGTCCTGATGCAAGCCGACCCAAATGGAGATCTCCAACCCTTGGCTTACTTCTCTAAAACCTTCGCCCTGGCTGAATGAAACTATGACATCTATGACTGAGAACTCCTCACTGTCATTCTTGCCCTTTCCAAATGGAAACAGTATCTGCAAGGCACTTCACATCCCATCACTGTGATCACTGACCACAAGAACCCCTTCTACATCCGAGACCCCTGCAAACTCTCATGCCACCAGGCTCACTGGGCTCTTTTCCTACAGGACTTTGACATTCTCTGGAAGGTCACTCTGGGTTCGAAGATGGGCCCTGCCGATGCTCTCTTCTGTTCTCACCTGGTTGATACCTCTGCTGACAATGCAAATTCCCCCATTGTCCCTGATCCCATCATCATTAATGCTATTGATACCTCCCTGATGTCCCTCATACAGTCCAGCACTCCCTCTGACCCCCTAGTTCTATGTGCCCTGTCAGCTCTGTCTGATGACTCCCCACTTCTCCCTTGCACTGCCCTCACAGATTGGATGTGGAATAATGGCCATCTTTTTTTTCCACAACTGCATGTATGTTCTGCCATCAACCAGGTCCTCCCTTCTATACTTGATCCATATCTCCCCTCTCACCGGCCACATGGGTGTCTTTCACACCAAGGAGATCCCTGAGTGTGACTTCTGATGGCCAGGCCTAGCCACTTTCACTAAACACTTCATCGCCAGTTGTGCAACCTGCCAGCAAAACAAAATTAACACTCACCCCACTTGCCCCCCCTTGCTTTCTATCCCCCTGACCTCACCCATTCCCTTTTGGCAAATTTCTGTTGACCTCATCACTGATCTTCCTCCTTCAGATGGTTTCGACTCTATAATGGTCATGGTCAACCATGGGCTTATAAAGAGGGTGATCCTAACTCCTTGTACTAAAAGCATTGATGCAGCAGGAGTAGCCCACCTTTTTTTCAACAACATATTCAAAAGGTTTCACCTCTATGACTCCATCATCTCAGACCATGGCCTCCAGTTCTCCTTTGCATTAGCTCTCGAACTTGCATGCCTTCTAAAATACAATGTTTACCTATCCTCTGCCTACCACCCCCAGACAGACAGACAAACTGAGCAAACCAACCAAGAACTCGAAGTCTACCTATGGATATTCTCCATGAACAAACCCAACTCTTGGTCTGCTTCCCTCACTGCTGCCGAATTCTACTATAATTCTGCCCCTTATTTCTCCACTAAACAATCTCTGTTCTCACTACTCTATGGTTATGAACCTTGAACCTTTCCCCCTCTAGGAAAAACTTTCATTCCTGCCCTCAAATCTCAACTATCTGCCCTGGACTCTGCCCAAACAGAAGCCCTTGCTATTACAACTCATACGCCCCTAGCCTTTTTCCTCATCACGTGTCCTCGTCCCTCGTCCACGCGCCCCCGCCCCCGACCCCCATACCTTCGTCGACTCTACAGGAGAGTACCCTCTCTTCTTAGCCACTGTAGATGTCTCCTCCGCGTCCTAGCCCTCAGCTACCTCTGAGCCATCCCGTCACTGCTAGCCCCTCAGCTATCAGTCGCCCTTAGCTAACCCTTAGCTAACCCCTAGACCCGGCTACCTCCGGCACCGCGTCATCGTCGCGTCTACGCGACCTCTCTAGACACTCGTGTCTATCATGTGACCTCCACGGCCTTCGTGACCTCCACGTGACCTCTGGTCTCCCTTACCTCGGAGATACCCTCGTCCTATCCCTAGTCCTCAGCTACCTCCGAGTCCCCTCTAGCTCCCGCTCTAGGACCCTCCATGTGATCCTCACATGACCGCTCCTCCCTCGTGACCAACGCGTCTCACCATGTGATGCTTACGCCTTACCCGCGTCTCGCTATCGACTGGTATTCATACCGCGTATCTCGGTCCCCTCCTATCGTCGTGTCCCGGTTCCCTCCGCGGACCCCCTAGCTCCTAGCTTACGCGTCCCCCCCACGCGTATCCCTTATCCCGCGTCTTGGCACTACCTCGTGCCCCCTATCTTAGCCTACGCGTCTACTACGCGTCCCCATATCCCCTTTCAGCCTAGGCGGCCATCCTTAGCCATCGCCTCGGTACTCCTTGTACCCTCGCTTATACCTGCGTGCTCTCACGCACCCTTCTATCTGTCGGCTTGGCACTCCTCATGCCTTCGCCTCCTCTCACGTCTCCCTTCGGCCTAGACGGCCATCATATGTTCCTCATGGTATGCCCGCTTATCGACGTATCATCTCCTTTCTATAGATAGACTCTCCGTGCTCCTCATGGACTCTTACCTAGCCATGACTCACGCCCTTATATATATCACATGGTCTGTGCACTTCTGGCACTAGTATATAAGCATAGTAGGACTACCTTGTATTCCTCACTTTGACCATTGAATAGGCACTAGTAACGATCACCAGTCTGGTCGCCTGGTCCTTGGAGCCCTCTGGGCTTACCTTGAGGCTTTGCCTCTCGCCATCACTTGTCTTCGAAAGCCATGAGTCGCTTCTCGTGGTAGTAGAACTCGCCGGGACAGTTCCGTCACGTTCCCCTGGTACGCTAGTCCAGACACCTTTGTTCCGCCTCACCTCGGATGGTTCCGCCGTAACACTTGCAGTTCATGACTCCGCCCAGAAAATCATGACCTCCCACTCATTCCACAGATTCTCCCCCTGGAAAGTCGGAGATAAAGTCTGGCTTAAGGCCACCAATCTCTCCCTCACCTACCCTTCCAGGAAGCTTGCACCCCAGAAACAAGGCCCATTTGAAATCTTGCAAATGTTATCTCCCTTATCTTATAGACTCCAATTCCCACCCACATGGACAATCCATGACATCTTCCACATGTCCCTTCTATCTCCTTATTGCACCACCCAAGCATTTGGCACCCCCTTCTCTTCACCACCACCTAACCTTATCGGAGCAGAAGAGGAATACAAAGTTGAAGCCATCACTGGTCACAAGGAAAGCAGTAACAGATTATGGTACCTGACCACATGGAAAGGGTAATCTTCATCAGAGAACACCTGGGAATCCAAGTCTAACCTTTGTCATGCCATGCAACTCCTCAGAGCTTATAAACATCTCCACAACCTGTAAGACTCCTGTACACCTAAGACATTGGTCTTTTTGTGAGTATCACCTTGAGTGTGCAGAAGTCTATGCCCCTTCACCTTTTATTCTTCATTGACAATGTCCTTTCTGTCTTTCTCAGTTGCCTCATTGCCATTATCCACCCTCTTGAGCTTGGAATCGCCATTGTGATCACAACATGTCTATCCATCATATCTGCCAGAATCTGCAGTTCTCTCACTTTATGCCGTCATCCTGGAAACACCTGCTCTCACCCTTGCCCTCAAACAACACACACTCTTCCCTGATGATGAAACTATCCATTGTCTGATCAGGGCTTACCACACTGCTTCCTCCACCCTCTGTCTTACAGAAAATCTGACCCCACAAGACCCTGCTTTATGTTTTACTGTCGCTGAGTCCTCCTGTCACTGTCTCCTAGCTTTGGTTAGCCATAGTTTTCACTCTTATGTAGAAGATATTCCACCTGCTGTAAAACAGTAATCTTGACTCGGAGGACTAGCAGAGAGTAGTCCTGAGCCTGCAGGTAGGTTGAAGAAGATGAGTATTGTCCCAAAGGGGTCCAACTACAAAGAGAAGCTGAAGAGAAACTGCCTGAGTGGGTGCTGCCCAAGGGAGAATAGTCCAGAGGTAGTCCAGAAGAAGTCCAGAAGTCCAGAGTAGAGAAGATGACAAGCAGGAAGCATTGGGGATGTGATGAACAATGATGGAAATGGGTCAGAGACAATATGGATGGATATGGCGGCATGGTGAGAATCCAACATGAAGGAAACTGGATTGTAAAATCCTAAGTACAGGGTACTTATAGTCCAGACAAGTCTGGATGAACTAATATGAATGTGTTACGCGCGACGCATGCTAGCGGAGACGCGGGCTTGGAAGGATCATCTACGAGTCCAAGAGGTATAGCACAACCATCAAGGAGTCTTGGAAGAGAATCAAGGTTTTGCCAAGAGAATCAGGTAGGAACTAAGGGAGCTTAGGGAAGGACACTAGCGAGGACAATGTGCATACTATACGCGTAGATCAAGGATAGTGTACATGGGTATTGTGCTAGGGTTTATATACGGAGGAAAAGTGAGCACGGACCATGGAAGGTCGTGGAATGCGAAGGAATCTAGGGTATGACTAAGGTCTATGCGTCAGCGATAGATAAGCGATGGTACATGTGACGATGGGGTCTAGGGTGATAAGGAGCATGTGGCAAGATAAGCTATAGATAGACCAAGATAGAGCGGGCGCGGGGTAGGCTGGGCTGTGGACTGGACGATAAGGGTGAAACTGAGCGGGCGCGGGGTAGACCGGGCCGTGAACTAGAGACGATAAGGGTGAGACAGAGCAGGCGCGGGGTAGACTGGGCCGTGAACTAGAGACAATGAGGGAGAAACAGAGCGGGCGCGGGGTAGACCGGGCCGTGGACTAGAGATGATAAGGGAGAAACAGAGTGGGCGCGGGGTAGACCGGGCCGTGAACTAGAGATCTAGGGAAAAAGAATAGGGGTGAAGCCTATTCTGTGGAAAAACCGTAACAGAATGTAACTACTTGTGGAGTGATATAAATGGTATGTGGAATCATATAGGAAGGTCTTCGAAAGACCAGTAAAGAAGAGGTGACAAAACAATAACAATTGAGTCAAACCAGTCTTAGTATATGACCAGGCGGACTTACCCAGACTACCAGACTTCGACAGATGGAACCAGAGGTGGAAGGGACTGGCTCTGGATTGGATGGTGGGTGGAATGAATGATGGAGATGATGATGTGGTGATGGTAAAACCTGTTGAAATAGTGGTATACAACTGTAGAGACCTATGGATCTCTACACCCGAGAGGGACTTGAATACTGACTGTCCCCAGTCAGTCATGGTGTTGTGCTGACTAAGCACAGTGTGGAGTTTGAATGGTGTCAGTCTAGTCACATTGCGTCTGTGTTGTGCCTCTCATCATACTTCACTCCATCCTACCCTCATCTACCATATCCCAGTTCACCAGCTGAGTTAACAGTCTTTGTGCCATGACAGCAAAGGGGGCCAAACACTGTTGGGACATCAACAGGAAATTCAAGGTGGCTGCCAAACATGTCATGGCTGAGGTGAAGATGATGTCCGACGACTGGGACAAACTGCAGGAGGAGAAAGAGATGTGGGTAGTAAGCTTTGGACTGCTATGGTAAGTTTCCATGCTATTCTGTGGTCATATTAATCATTTTCATCGTTTCCCTTAGGACAAGTGGGAAGTGGCATCCAAAGAAGTGGACAGTCTGCATCTCTACACTAAGTTAGAGGATGACATTGTGTCATTGCTCACTGGAGCAGAATGTGTACAAGCAGATTGGGCAAAGACGAAGGATGCACCACCAGTCAAGGAAGATGATGGGCCGGTGGGCATGCAAGGAATGGCAGTGGAGGTTGAGGTTGAGGAGGTGGAACAGCAAGTGGTGCCCAGTGCTAAGAAGATGACCAGATCATCTGGGGCAGTGTCAAATGTGTCATCAGGACTAAAGGTGCATAGTGGGTTCATCGCAGTCTATCGTGGATTAATGGTTGTACAGAGGGGCAGGTCAGACGGCACTAACAAGGAGGAAAAAGACTTGGCCCTGCAAAGAAAGAAGACTGGCTCTACTGGATCGGTGGTAGCTCTATCCAGAGCTACCTCCGATGCCTGCAATCAGTGCAAGCAAGCAGGCATCGCCAGCCAATGTGTCAAGGAGACCAGCCTAGCATGTGCATGGTGCCAACGCCTCAAGGGGGCATGCAGTCTGGCTGCCAGGAGACATGTGCTGAGGAGAACAAGTGCGCTGGTGGTGGTGTTGCCACCAAGCAAAGGTGAGTGGGTCATAGTTTACCCATGTTCAGTCTGATGGTTCAGTAGGAGGAAGATTGGCCAGAGCAGTGGCCAAGGCTGGTTCCAGGAAGAGGGTAGAATCACCCATCGAGATCCTCTCCAATAATGAGATCAAAGAGGACGATACCCCTGTCAAGCTGAAGGAGAAGGGGAAAGGGAAGGCAGTGGCAGTAAAGAAGATTGGCAGGAAGACTCTGGTCCAATATCAGTGGGACCTAATTGCTCACTGGCTCAACGTTGCCCACTCGCGCATGTACCAAATCAGGGTGAGTATCAAGGCATTGGATGTGGAGCAGAAGGAGGTGATGGTGGAGGTCAACAATCTGGTCAGGGAGTTGAAGGAGTTGAATGTGTAGAAAGGGGGTCCATCATAGCATAGTCTGGTCTTTGTATGCATACAGTCCATTCATTGTATGAATAGTCAGGTTGTCGAAGGGAGTAAAACAAAGATGTGAATGTAAAAGAAGAAGCAAAGTAAGTAAGTATGAAAGACAAGAGAGGGAGTGAGTATGTTATGCAGGTTGCCACCCAGCTTTGCTTCGTTGGTCTACTTCTAGCATCTATCCCTACTGGAGTTACCTCGGTCTATCGACATGGGTGGTATATGTTTTGGCAGTCTATAGTATGTAATGGGTGTGATGTCTCAGAGCACATTTGAATGATAAGTTGTTAGTAATTGGTTAGTTGGAGACACGTTTGATGAGATGGAGTGAGCAGAGTGGTATTCTATGTATTTTTGGCTGTATTCGTTGTGTTTCAGTAATGGCAGGCTATAGTATGAGTGCATTTTTAGTGACATTTTTGTTTTTTGGAGGGAAAAATATCACTGGATGAATACCAGGGTAAAATAGAGACATATAGTATGGTATATGCAGTAGAGGAGGTGGTGTTCAGGTGAGTGTTGGTGATGATGAGGAAGGGGGTTATCCAGCATCGATGGTGACCATTTTGTTGTTTTCTGGGTTATCAATTGCCTTTTCTGTGTAGGTCACCAGGGACTTCTTTGTCAGAATATGTCTGGTCCCATTAGATCAGTAGACTGTGATCTCAAATTTGGGTTGAAAAACACTAAAAGTAAATGGGGAGGACAGTAGTGAGGCTCCCTCCCCAGGGTGAGTTTCAATGATGACCTCCCGGTCATCATGGGGATGGTAGGAGCAAGCATCTGGAGGTGGTGGTCAATGCAGATTAGGAGTCCGGTCAAAATAGACTGGCCTGGTTGGCATTGAGCATGGTTATGGGGGTATGACTGTCAAGTAATGGTTAGCAGCAGCGACGTGATGGTATGAATACATTTGGTAATGCCCCAAGGGGGACTTCAATAGAAACGATGATGGTAAAGCTACCGGTTGGTCTGGAGTAAAAAGCAGCAGACTTTTGATATCTGGAAACAAAACAAAGTAGGATGACAGCACTAATTGACCGATAGCAAAATAAACAGCCAATATGAACAACAGCAATGAAGATAAATTGTCCTCTGTTGGACTGGGAGTGAATGGCAATATGGCGGATGAGACCGGTATCGCCAATGCATCATGTGAAAGTGGCAGTAAGTAGACCAGCATGTGAATAAGAACACTGGAAGGAGGGGTAATAATCGAAAACATCAGCATGCAGTAATGTTCCAGCATCAAATGATGTGACCGGATCGTTGGTGGTGACACTTTAATGGAAAGTGACACAATTGGGTTAGTATTGGCTATGTTAGCAACTTCATCAGAGTGGAATGGTAAGACAGATAAAAGGGAGTCAGTTGATAAGTCATTGGGCTTGGTCTGAGCCAGTTGCAGTTGTTCTGCTGCAGGTGATAGGGGTAAGGACATCATTAGTAGTACTGGTTGTTCTTCCAGTGAAGTGATCTTCTTGGTGACAGGAATGTCATTCAAGTCCGGACTATCTGCATCTGGACTATCAGACTCCAAGTGAGGGCTCACTAAGTCAGGTAGGAAGGTTTTGGTAGGTGGCAGCAGTGATGGTGGTGATGGTGGTGATGGTGGTGACCAGATGAGGAGCAAAGGATAGGCGGTACTCTTTTTGCATCCAGGGTAAAGCTTCATGATGGCAAGGATAAAGGTGTACCAGTCGGTGGGGGTAGCAGTAGCTTCATCTAACATCTGCCAGAGCTCAGCTTCATCAAGGTCAGTATAGTGGATGGCATATTAAATCTTCTTTGCATCAGTGAGTGTGGCCAGGTTTCTGAGCCAGTCTACTTTGGCAAGGAAAGATGGTAGGGCAATGGTAGATTGACCAGTGAACTTCAGAGCATTTGGGTGAAATCTGAGTGCCATCTGAAAGGGGATCAACAGCATGTCGGATGTAGACTGAGTCGTTTGGCAGATGGGATGTAGACTGGTAGTGGATGATGTGGGTATAGAAGGGATGGTTGGGCATAGTGATTGAGTTTCAGCTGATGGGTAGGGGCCAGGGACAGATAGACATTTTGTTGGTGGTTATTGAAACTCTAATACCAGTCCCAATGGCAGTTGTTGCATCTGGAGCACAATTAGCCTAATTGGAAATCAGAGTTTCAGGCTTGTCAGATTGGCTGTCAGTTGACTATGTCACAGATGGACAGATATGGATTGGCATTTGTTGGCAGCTAGAGACGGGTTCAGTCGTTGGCTAGATCTGCCCAAAAATGATTAAGGTCTGTCAGGATTGGTAGTCAGGGTTAGCAATAAGACCAGGCAGAATGATGGAAAAATTTGTTGGTTATGGTGTAACCAAGCTCAGGTTGCTCAGGTAAAATATTTCGATGATGGGAGACATTGTTGGTCATTGGGTGATAGCAGTTGCGATGTGCTGAAATGAATATAACTATTGGAATATTGGATCCTGAATAGTGTCAGTAAAATTTTCGGAGTAAAAGTTGGGCAGTAAGTGAGGATCTCTCTGAATACTTCTGTGGGCCCCTCGCAGTGGGCTCCAGTTGTAAAACAATAATCTTGACTCAGAGGACTAGCAGAGAGTAGTCCTGAGCCTGCAGGTAGGTTGAAGGAGACAAGTATTGTCCCAAAGGGGTCCAACTACAAAGAGAAGCTGAAGAAAAACCTGCCTGAGTGGGTGCTGCCCAAGAGAGAACAGTCCAGAGGTAGTCCAGAAGAAGTCCAGAAGTCCAGAGTAGAAAAGATGATGAGCAGGAAGCATTGGGGACATGATAAACAATGATGGTGATGGGCCAGAGATGATACGGACGGATACAGCAGTGTGGTGAGAATCCAACATAAAGGAAACTGGATTGTAAAATCCTAAGTACAGGTTACACATAGTCCAGACAAGTCCAGATGAACTAATACAAATGTAACTACTTGCGGAGTGATATAAATGGTATGTGGAATCATATGGGAAGGTCTTCAAAAGACCAGTAAAGAAGGGGTGACAAAACAATAACAATCGAGTCAAACTGGTCTTAGTACAGTGGCTCAAACAACTGTTCCAATGTTTGGGTATTTTTCACTAATTGCAATATTATGACTCAACACATGATTGTAACCATTTGTTATTTGTGAATGGAAGGAAGCCCTTGCTAATAGCTACAAATTGGTGCCTTGGTCAAAAGATTTGGATAGGACCTAGTGAAATGGCAGCCAAATTAAAATGCTACCTTATTGGGACAGTTGTTTGACTTTGAACTTCTATTACATTTATCTGACCACAGGATGCTGTAAGGTGGTTACATAACTTAGGTAAGGGATATATTATGTCACAGTTATATAAGCAGTTATGATATAGCATAGACAAACCTTACCATCACAGGTATATTCCCTCATTACCAGCCTAAAACATCTCTTTGCTGGTCAAAGGGATAATATTATCTCTCTTGCTTTTCTTAATAGTTCCTGGTGGAAAATTGTATCCCAAACTGGCATAAGGAAGTCCACTGTGGCCAGGGTCTTTCAGGAAATCCCATCAGAGAAATACAATCACCATGGTTGCTGTTCTTTCAACCTTTCTCCTACCAACAAATGTGCTATGGTCCAACAAATTCTTATTGGAAAGGCCAAAAATACAGTGTAGGCCACTTATTTTATGAATGCCATCATCAGCAGTCCTATCCTCTCACATCCAGTGGGAAATGCCCTAAAGGAGACCTGACTGAAAGCTGAAGTGAAGAAAAGAAAAACCTTTTCTTTGCCACCCATAAGAAAAAAATGTTGGCCTTTGCTCTCAAGTACCAAGATTGGACTGTGGAGGACTGAAAGATGGTTATTTGATTAGATGAGACTACAATTAATAGAATTGGGTCAGATGGACAGGAGTATGTGTGGAAAATGATGGGAAAGGTTCTTACTCCTGAAGAGAGAAGAAGATTTATTGATGATATGGGACTGTATAGGGTGGAATGGTATGGGAATTTTCAGGGAGACTGAGGGGGGGATGAATGCTGAACATTATATGGCAATTTTGGAGGAAGGGATACTACAGAGCATGGAGAAATCTGGAATTCCTAAAGATGAAGTCAGTTTCTAGTAGGATAATAGTCCCAAGCACACCTCCAGAATAGCCCAAATCTGATTTCAGGACCAAGAAATCAAGCTTTTGGATTGTCCTGCACAGTCTCAAAACCTCATCTCTATTGAAAACACTTGGAATCATTTCAAAGATACCTTTTAGATTGTAAAAAGGCTTTTACAAGATTTCATAAATTATGGGAGAGGGTGGTAGTTGAGTGGGGTAAAATATCTATGGAAGAGTGTTAGAAATGGATAGAAAGCATGCATAGAAGGATCTAAGCAGTTATTAAGGCTAAGGGAGGTCATACCAAGTACTAAATACTTCATTTTGTACAAAGTCAAACAACTGTCCCAATGAGTTGTCATTTCAATTGGGCTGCTATTTCATCAAGCCTTATCCAAATCTTTTTACTAAGACACCAATTTGTAGCCATTAGCAAGGGCTTCCTATCAGCCACCAATGAAAAAGGGTGAGAACTAAATGTTGAGTCAGAATATTGCAATTAGTAAGAAACACCCAAATATTGGGACAGTTGTTTGAGCCACTGTATGTGACTGGGTGGACTTACCCAGACTACCAGACTTCGATGGATGGGACCAGAGGTGGAAGGGACCAGCTCTGGATTGGATGGTGGGTGGAATGAATAATGGGGATGATAATGCGGTGATGGTAAAACCTGTTGAAATAGTGGTATATGACTGTAGAGATCTATGGATCTCTACACTGCCACAATTTACCCTCTGTTTCATCGAATTTACTACTCCCTCACCTGGCCACAATTCAACCATTACATAGAGTCCATAGAACATTTTCTCCTCTCTTGTCCACATAGCTGTTACAATTCACTAGACTATGGACTAGTACTTCTTTTTCTTCCTTTTCTTCTACTTAGCTATGTCTGTTTCCATCCTCTCTTTCTCGCTCAGACTCCAGATATGCTGTTGTTGCCTCGTGTACTGCTTTCCTGATTTCTCCCACCTTTAGCTGACTACCAGCTTCTCTTAGAACTGTTGTATTAATAGCTATGACTTGTCGTGACTCAGAGACCTTATCTCTGACTCACTCCTTATCTCTGATGCTGACATGTCCCTCTACATAACTGTCTTGGCAACTGTACTTATAGTCGACTGCCCATCATGTATCTCCTTAAGCTTAGTCTTCTCAAATCTTATGAGTTGCTTCACCTCCTCCTCATCCCCTCATTGTTGTCTGTTATCGACAACCTAAGGATAAGGGTCCACCCTTGATCCTTCACTTTGTATCTCGTCCCAAGTCAAGGAATCCTCTTGGACTCTCTCAACTCCGCAAGTCTTCCCCAGGAGTACCTAGTCTCCGGGTGTTAGGGCAAACCCCTTCCACCTTGTCATACCTGAAAGTCCTCTATCAGAGTACTCCCTAAGTCTCCCTCTTCATCCTTCGTCAAGGCTAGCAGCTCACCTCAAGATCCTGCTGGTATTCATAGCCCAGCATAACAGTAGCCCTACGATTCCCATTTCCCCTCCACAATCTATGCTCCTAGCAGATCTTCTCTCCTCTCCCACCCCCTCCAAAACTTCCACTGCTGTCAACTCTGCTGCTACATCCCCTCCTGGCTCTGAAGACCCCACCAAAGAAGTCCTGGAGGACATCATCCCCATTCCTCAAACCAGAGTAGAGTGAGTACATCTTCCAAACAGCAATTGAGTCATGTCATCCCTGTGGTGCGTCCTTCCTAGACCCAACTCTTTTTGTCTTGCCCCTGCCTCTGCTATGACAGAGTGCTTTCAATGCCGTGGTACAGATCATTATCAGCAGGACTGCTCCGAACACTGATGCTCTCATTGCCTCAAACTCGCTCCTGGTTACATTCAGGCTCAATATATCTGTTTCCAGTGCCTCTACTGCAGTAATTGGAGACATGTCAAATCCCACTGCCCCCATCATAACTGCATGGTTTGTTGCCAGCCTGGGCATATTATGTCTAACTGCCCTTATGATGTTGCATCCCCCTCCTAGCAGAGCACTATCTTCAGACCTTCACCGGCCTCCAGTTGACTGGCCAACACAGAGAGGATTGATTATTGAGCCTGGAGCTCAATTGTACACAGGGGGTAATATTATGATTTTCTTGCTATTTCATTGTCTCTTTCTCTTTGTCTATTTCCACCCTTTTGTCTCATATAGGAGAACATGATCACTTTGAGTAAGACATGCTTATCTTCTTGTTGCAGGTTCCTCCTTGATGGCTTTCTTTCATCTCAACATTTCTGATCTTCCTTTCCTAGTCTCTATTACCACAGACATTATATCTCCAAACTAAGCTCTCTCATGCTTAGTCGTTATCCAACCATTCCACAGTATTCCTTAGTGTTCCATGGTCCATGCGCCAGGTGTATTTGTATAAATACCTATCCCTATACTTGTAGTTCTCATTCTTGGTCTGTGCAATCTACATGTATTATCAAGTGTCACCTCCAAGTTAGATCCTCCTCAAGGATCCCAAAGTCAACCTTCATCTCTCTTAAGAGAATTACCTTTGCTTGACCTTTGCTAGATGTTGGTCTCTTCATGAGTATTGCCTAGCAAGTCAAGACTCTCGTGGGACCTTGTTAGTATGCTTCACATTACATAGACAGCAGTGAAGATATTCGTGCATGCATGGGTGATTCAAGTACATATGGACATGTATGCAATAATATGAAGTGCAGAAAGATCCTGAAAGATGTATTTCTTTGAAATATTGCAAAGCTTTATAGTCCAGGCATTTCCCAGGACTTTCAGGGACAAATGGGTGATGAACTGTAACTATAAAATAGAGCAGAATGGTGATGAAACAATTACAATGTAGTATAAAAGTATCCAAAGTAAATATGAAATGACTGGGGAAATGTAGACTGGGAGACCATCTGGAGTTCATTCAGAGTTCCAGACTGGTGCAGGAAAGTGATCCGGAGTTGGTTGGACAGACTGAAAAGTGTGCAGACAGATCAGAAAGCATTCTTCTGTTGAAATGGAGTGACTGGAAGTTATTGGAAACTTGTAGGGATATCATATACCACCATAGAGAGCTTTAGCTCTCTACAGCATTCTGTAGTGTGTTTGGGTGGTTTCTAACTTCTCACTGCCAATGGCATGTTGTTCCCAATGTGTCCATTTCATCTCTGGTAAGTGTGCAGTGCCAGCTGGCAAGACCTTCCTACTCCCCTTTGAACTTGATGCTTGGAGTTTCACTACTTCATTGTGCCAACCTGTTGGATGGCTTTGGTGTGTCCATGGCGTGCAGCAACATGAAATAGGGTTTCTCCATGGGAGTTGCGTG
>JBBPLO010000146.1:0-24759 GCA_038089835.1 Retiboletus flavoniger
CATTTCCCTGAACCCTTGTAGCACCCGCAGACGGTGCTCCACGTCGGACCCACACGAGCACAACAACAAGAAAAGAGCATGTTATCGTTTAGCTTGTCCTTTCGTACCGTAGGACCTCCACCGCCGGCGAGCCACCCGGCTGAGGTGCCCTTCAGCGAAAGAACCACTGTAGAGTTATCCTCCGAAACGAAAACGTGACCACGAAGGCCATCATCGGTGGGCTGCCATCCCACAGGGATGGTCTGCACGAATGATGAGAACGCCTCGCAGGGAAAGGATGAAGAAAAAATGACTTGCTGTGTTGAACCCGTCGACGTTGTACCAACCCGCATCAGGGTCCGCGCTGTAGGCGTTGTAGGACATCTTTGCGAGAGAGACCAGCGTTTCTCGGTCAGTCACATCTGGACCGAGCACTTCTTCTTGATACCATAGATTACCATCGCTCTGTCCGTGGCGCATCGAGCGATGGCGGGCATCGTGAAAGGCGGCCGAAGAAGAAGGTCTATGCGTGAGAAGGCGGGAAGTGTCTACGTCGTAGGTGTACGGGTCTGCAGGCGTGCTTAGCGAATGCGATAGGAGCTGAGATGGACCGACGTCGGAGAAGATCACACGTGACGTGTTCGTGACTGCGTGTTGATGTCGAAGACGAAACGACAGTCGAGGGGTGCGAGCCGGCAGATCCTCTTGCCAAAGCAGCGAGGCCAGTAAAAGGCGAAGTGTAACTGGGAATATACTCGAGATCATGGTCCTGTGTATGGGTATGAATACATAAATGTGAGAAGCTGTCGTGGTCTTGGTCGTGGTCGTGCGACGTAGTGAATGCTCGATGAGGTACTGCTGGAAGGAAGTTGAGCTCGGTTACGTAAGCCTCTCCTGCAGTACTATGACCCCCTACCAACGCGGACGGTCCAACATGAACTGGCACAGTACTGTACTAAGACTTGCCGCTACAGCAGGTAAGAGTACTTGATGACCACTTTGATTGACATTGTGGCTGTTGAGTGAATCATCATGCGCACACCGTGTAAGCCACGATCGAGCCGTATGAGCACGTCCATTAAACTTCTAGGTATATCCGTCGCATCTTCACCTGGGCAAGACAACAATGACCACGGAAGTTTTACTGTGCTGACTATCACTCTCAATCATTCTTCACCCTCTCGTTCGGATCTTGTCCAGTCTGCGACAATGGTTTTAGTGCACTAGCAATCAGTCTGGACTGCGACGGCCGCATAAGATGGTTTCCGCGCTGGAGGTGACATCTCTTCATCGCTAACTTCTACGAACAGTCCGCGTGAATGATGCTTCCCCTCTATTCATTGGCGCTGGTCGCCTGTAAGGCCCTTGCAGCCCCAGCCACGTTAAGCCAGCCTCATACTCCATTCAACTTGACACAAGATGCCACGGATACTAACCTATCCTCGCAATTCACCCAGTATAACGGCCTTTTAAGCACCGTTTCCATTACTTCACCTCTATCCATTGATTCATCCTCCCTCTCGGGTCTCACTGACACCACGTCCTCACAGTTCACCCAGCCTAATCGTTTATCGAGTACCACTCTGGTTATTTCCCTTCCATCCCTTATCCCGCCTTCTTTTCCGCCCTCTTCCGCCCCGTTCGCCTCACCTCTTACCTCTACTATCTTCGCAACCGAAGTTGCAACTGCTTTTGAGACCACCACCGTCGATGGAGCGCCGTCTTTAACCACTATCGTCACTGTGGTCGTGACCGCAACTGCAACTGCAACAGTAACTACAACCCCTTCCCCTTCCTGGGACAACCGTACCCTATGGGCAGCGCCGCCACAAATGACCGACCTCTCTGCATTCAACATCACCTACTTTCCCAGCGGCCAACGAAACCTCCACATCGTCGCCCAAATCCCAGCCCAAGCCATCGCGCCTACCGCCAAATTCCTCCAAAGCCCCCTCTTCCCTTCAACCAACGCCACCACCCCATCCACGATCCTACAGCTCGTATACCCAGCCAGGTCCGTCAATCCAGGCAGCAAACCCGAGGGCGGTGCCGATTTCTACGCGACCCCGCTCAATCTGGCAGGTGCGCGCAACGTCACGTTTGAATATAGTGTCTTCTTCCCGGCCGATTTCGATTGGGTCAAGGGAGGAAAGTTGCCGGGTTTATTCGGGGGACATACAGGGTGCTCCGGTGGGGCCTCGGCTCGTGATTGCTTTAGCACGCGGTTGATGTGGCGCCCCCAGGGCATCGGAGAGCTTTATTTGGTATGTACGCCGTTCGATTTCTTCTTCTTGCTTTTTTTGCATACCAGCTCAACGGATCACGCTCGTACGCTCTTTTCCTTGGCAGTACGCCCCAAAGGACAGACAAACGGCGGCCTTGTGCGCGGACGTAGCGTCAGTTTGCGATGCCACTTACGGATTCTCCATCGGCCGGGGTGCCTTCAATTTCACCGCCGGCGATTGGACGCACCTCCGGCAAAACGTCGTTCTCAATACGCCAGGGCAAAACGACGGCACGTTCACACTGTTCGTCGATGAACAACCAATGATCAATCGGACGGACATATTTTATAGAGATTTCGCTCAACAGGTCAAGAAGAACATGTTAACTCCAACAACGTCCATCGTTCTCGCTTCCTCGATGGCCCCAACACTACGAGCGGCTGTAGCCACATTGGAACAACCTGCAGAGTTTCTCGGTCTTTTCTTCAGGTATTGTACGCTTCCAACGATCGAGCCACCTCATATTCATTCTCCTTCAAGCACCTTCTTTGGAGGCCACGGCAAAGCATACGCCACGCCAAAACAGCAGTACACCTGGTTCAAAGACTTCGCTATCACCCGCCATGACTGACGACCGAACACTTTCTCCAGAAAGAACGGTCGAGGGGGGTATGCTAGCCATTATAGATCACGGCGAGAGAAAATAGCGAGCACAAGTCCGACAAGAAAAGCAAACACGAACGCGATCCCTTTCACCCCCTACATCTCCACCGCGCACATTTCCACTGTCTCTACCAACAATCCCTCCGGCTCTTTTGCCATCGACACCATTCCAAACACCGACTCTGCACGATCCTTTGATCGTTGCGCTAGCGACGCCCGCTGCGACTCTTCCAGCTGACATATTTTCTCCACCGCGTCCGCCCAAATCCCGGTATCGGGTGTTCGGAGCCAGCTGATCTACGATGCCCTTCGCGGTCCACCACTGTCGCACGCCAGAACGGGTAGACCATAGACCATACCCTCGACAGGACCGATACCAAAGTGCTTGTTTGCAGGCGTATACAGTAGTCGTGGAAGAGGACTGAAGTAGCGCAGATCGTCGCGAGGTAGTGAAGTTCAAGAGGAAGAGGACGTCTGGTTCGTTTGCAGTCGTGCCTGTGAACGAGAAAACGGCGTTTTAGATTGTGGAGGTGTAACGACGCTGAATGAAGGGTTACTTTATCGTGCACGTTCGACAAGACCATTCAACGTGCGGATGTTCATGATCACCTCCAGAGACAGGGAGAGACGCAAACCAAGCTATATAGGAGTTCAGTTTCAAAGTAGAGTGCTGGTCACATTCCAAGCTTGAAGAGAGGGATCTACCTTGAAATCAGGAGATGTACCCTGCCATTTTGATCTCCCCCGATCAAGGGCAGGTGAGGTTGTCAGAAACTGTGCCAGGCTATCGGTCGGTAGGTAGAGCCTAAAACATGTCAAGTTGTCAGCTAGTCCTCTGGCAACGTCGCTGGGGGCTTGCTGGGTTCACAAATGCGTCATACAATGTACCCAACCAATGATTTGACACCTCTAGCTAACCTCAAACCTGGTTGGGCATATGATGATAAAATTTGGCGGAGTTATCCATTGTGCAGTGTAGTACACGTTACCTCCAGTCACTGTACAATTTGTAGCTACCAAAATTATCATTTCTCGCTGGACATCAAAGGTCGATCAATCAGTCCTTGCTTTAACCGTGTCGCATGCCTGTGTATCCGAGTGGCTTCCTCGAGGTCACTAAGGTCACCAAGGTGCTCGAAGCGGATGAGGAAGCAATGTGCGAGGCTATTCAAATGGCGAGGTTTGTTTGGGTGACCATCTGCGATAAGATGGAGCGCTTCTTCGTGCCTCGAAAATGCTTGCCTGAGGTCGTTCAGCTGGCCATTGTACACAAACTGAGTGGCAGAGGAGTCCTTCAGATTCTTCAGACCATGCAATTTGTGAGCGTGATCATTGGGAGCGAACTGTACAGCTTCCCAGTGTCTGGAAATCGCCTGCGTAAGGTCGTTCGATTGACCGAGATGCGTGAAACGAGTTCTGAAACAGATGGCAAGGTTGTTCAGACGACCAGGTTTGTCAGAGTCGCCGTTAGGAGTGAGTGTTATAGCTTCCCCCAACCTCCGAATCCCGCCTTCGAGGTCACTCAGCTCGCCAAAGTGCTCAAAACGGAGGAGGAAAGAGGTGGCAAGGTTATATAGATAGACAGGTTTAAGAAAGGGGTTGCCGAGGTTGCTCAGATGGCCAGGTTTGTCAAGGTAACCCTCAGGAGCAAGATGCACCGCCTCTTCCAACATTGAAATAGATTTGTTGATGTCTACAAGGGCACCGAGGCGCTGAAAGCGGACAGATAATGCATTCCCGAGATTGTTCAACCGAGCTGGCTTGTCAGGATGGTCATCCAGAGTCAGAAGGACTGCCTCCTCTTTCACCGAAATGGACTTGTCAATGTCCGCAAGGTCACTGAGGCGCTCGAAGCGACGAGATAACGAGTTCCCGAGGTTGTTCAGCCGAGCCGGCTTGTCAGGATGGCCATCTGGAGTTAGACGGACTGCCTCCTCAGACCTCGAAATGGACCTGTCAATGTCCACAAGGTCGCCGAAGCGCTCAAAGCGACGAAATAACGAGTTCCCCAGGTTGGACAACCGAGCCGGCTTATCGGGATGGCCATCGGGAGTGAGACGGACTGCCTCCTCAGAGACTGAAAAGGATTGGTTGATGTCCACGAGGTCACCGAGACGCTCAAAGCGACGAGATAACGAGATCCCCAGGTTGGACAACCGAGCTGGCTTGTCTGGATGGCTATCGGGTGTGAGACGGATTGCCTCCTCAGACATCCAAACGGACTTGTCAATATCCACAAGGTCACCGAGGCGCTCAAAGCGACTCAATAATGAGATTCCAAGGTTGGACAACCAAGCTGGCTTGTCGGGATGGTCATCGGGAGTGAGACGGACTGCTTCCTCTTTCATTGAAATGGACTTGTTAATGCCAGGGAGGTCACCATGGCGCTCAAAGCGACGAGATAATGAAATCCCGAGGTTGTTCAACCGAGCTGGCTTGTCGGGGTGACCATCGGGAGTCAGACGGACAGCCTCCTCAAACATAGAAAAGGACCTGTCAATGTCCACAATGTCACCGAGACGCTCAAAGCGACGAGACAATGAGATTCCGAGGCTGTTGAACCGAGCTGGCTTGTCGGGATGACCATCAGGAGTGAGACGGACTGCCTCCTCAGACATCGAGAAGGACTTGTCAATGTCAGCAATGTCACCGAGGCGCTCAAACCGACGAGACAATGAGTTCCCGAGGTTGTTCAGCCGAGCTGGCTTGTCGGGATGGCTATCAGGAGTAAGACAGACTACCTCCTCAAACATTGAAATGGACTTGTTGATGTCCGCGAGGTCACCGAGACGTTCAAAGCGACGAGATAATGAGATCCCGAGGTTGCACAACCGAGCTGGCTTGTCAGGATGGCCATCGGGAGAGAGACGGACTGCCTGCTCTTTCATCAAAATGGACTTATCAATGTCTGCAAGGTCACCGAGGCGCTCAAAGCGGCGAGATAGTGAGATCCCGAGGCTGTTGAACCGAGCTGGCTTGTCGGGATGACCATCAGGAGTGAAACGGACTGCCTCCTCCTTCGTCGAAATGGATCTGTCAATGTCCGCAAGGTCACCGAGGTGCTCAAAGCGACGAGATAACGAGTTCCCGAGGTTGGACAACCAAACTGGCTTGTCGGGATGGCCATCCCGAGTCAAACGGACTGCTTCCTCTTCGATCGAAATGGACTTGCTAACGTCTGCAATGTCACCGAGCCATTCAAAGCGAAGAGATAATGAGTTCCCCAGGTTATTCAGCCAAGTTGGCTTGTCGGGATGGCCATCGGGAGTGAGACGTACTACCTCCTCGAACATTGAAATAGACTTGCTGATGTCCACAAGGTCACCGAGGCACTCAAAACGACGAGATAATGAGTTCCCAAGGTTGGACAACCGAGTTAGCTTGTCGGAATGGTCATCGGGTGTGAGACGGACTGCCTCCTTTATCATCGAAATGGACTCGTTAATGTCTGCAAGATCACCGAGGCATTCAAAGCGGCGAGATAGTGAGATCCCGAGGCTATTGAACCGAGCTGGCTTGTGCGGATGGCTATCGGGAGTGAGACGGACTGCCTCCTGAAACATCAAAATGGACTTGTCAATGTCCGCAAGGTCACCGAGGCGCTCAAAGCGACAAGATAATGAGTTCGCGAGGCTGTTGAACCGAGCTGGCTTATCAGGATGGCCATCTGGAATGAGACGGACTGCCTGCTCTTCCATCGAAATGAACTTGTCAATGTCCACAGGATCACCGAGGCGCTTAAAGCGACAAGATAATGAGTTCCCAAGGCTAGCTAGTACTGCAGGCCGGCGAGGATCCGAATCTGACAAATCCATCGACACAGGCCATGCCCTCCATATCAACTCCTCACTATCAGCATCTATGCTGTCTGTCTGAGAGATTTCAGACTCCATGGTCTGAATCGACACAGGCATCTCAGCCATCTGCAGTGCTCGGTATGCTGCTCGGTATCTATGGCTCTCCACCGGGGAGAGCTCCACCACCCTGGGGAGTAAATCCTTGGCCGTTGTCTTGTCTGCTTCGTCCCCTCGTCTGTGGAAACGGGCCAGAAGAGTAGAACTGGGGTCGAATGTTGTTGCGCAGTGATCTGAGTGACTACTGCTGCAGAGCCCGAGCGCATCTAGCTCGTAGGAGGTACTATTGGCTTGAGAGTGGATGAGCCTTGCGGTGGCCAAGTTGAATAGCACAGCAGAGTGATCGGTGTGGTCTGGGGAGCACATGTCCCGGACCTTCTCGAAACACATGATAGCTTCGTCAAGATCCCTTTGATGCTGGAGCTGGCGGTAACGCAGGAGAGCACGATGTCCGGTATCACTGAGTTGTGCTTGCTGTCTCATTGCGTCTAATTCTGGTAGCTATTGTCATAGGTGAGGACGCGTCAATGACGAGATCAACCAGTTGCTCACGTCCAGTGTTGTTGCGGATTCATTAACGTCGCGAATGCATCGTTCAGTGATGATTCCGAGTGATAAACACGATGGAAAAACCTCAACACTCTGAACCAAAAGCCTAATAGCTACGAGGGGATGTGAGAGGGTGGGTATAACAGTGGTGGTACTACTCACGCTGGAGCGATTCATCTCGATCGAGCAAGTCTCCTATAGTGATCTTGAATTGGCGAAGTAATTCGCCGTTTCCGAGTCTCGGTCCAAGCTCGAAGGATGCGTAGATCTTGAACGAAATGGCAGCTGATCGTTCGAATGGCCTTGGACTTTGTTCAGTAAAAAGTAGCGTACATAGAGACGGTAGTGACTCACAGAAGGATTTCTTCATTCCATTCTACCACGTCCTTACCAACCAACACGGGCTTGTTCGAGGTTTCCACGGTATTCCCATTGATTTCTACAGTAACGGACAGACCTGCTGGCATGCGACGGAGGCCAGACACAACATCTGTGGCATGAATGTCTGTGCAGGGTTATTAACGATGTCTCGTGTTTACCGCACATCAGTACGTACGAGTTAGAAAGAGATATTCGCGTCTGTTTTCTTCGGCAGACGAACATGGCTCCGGATCAAAGCTCGGTCCCTTTCCTTTCTGAGCAGGCCGTGGTTGCGGGCCAAAACTTGAGGTACTACTAGAGAGTGGATTGTCTGCATTCATGGTTGTGAACGACTGAAGGAAGAAGAAATTTGGTCGAGTTCTGAGCACAGCTTTTACCTTGCGAGTAGTGACAAGGTCGCCGCACTCGCCGGAGGAATATCGATTATTGGCTGCGAGGGACAGAAAATTGTTGCTCTCTTTGTTCTGAAAAATGGGCTCAAAGCTCTTGGTGAGTGCCCTTCCATCGCAAGTACTCCAGCTCGTGTGATCCAGACATTATCCTTGCGAAATATTTACCACCGACATGACAAGATAACAGCGACGGGCGGTGGCACCGTTGCGCTCGCTCTTATGATTCGTGACCTTCGGACGGAGTGGGGCCAGCACGCCAGGGAGTCCATTTTCGTGACTACGTCACCCGCACGACCCTGCTATATTCATCTTTCCCCCGCCACTCCCGAACTCTACTAACCTGCCCCAGGTTTCAACGTATGCCGGACTCATGCCTCCACCTCCACCACACCTCTCTGTTCTCGGCTCTCAAACGATTTATATGCTGTGTATCACGCACCGTCGCGACACAACCACCGAGTCCACTCTCTACGACGGGCTAGCCCATTCTAATCATATCACATCCAACTCGCACGGCGGCATAGCAAAGCGATACCCTGCGCCGGGTCCCACAAAGACCGAGAGTATCAACGGAACACCGTTGCGGCATGACGATGGACCAATCGCAGCGCTATTGGACAAGATACGCGCGCTGAACACGTTCCCCCGATCGGGTGCACTTCGGACGCCGCACGAAGGCATACTTATCTCGCCCTCCAGGGAAGGACGCACACACACCAAAGGCCTCCTTCTCTGCGCCCGTTCGCCTCGGCGCGCACGCGGTCGAACAATGGGACGTCGGACATGCAGACTTGCTCCCCGACAGTATCACCTTCGCCTTTGCCAATCTCGCCGATATCTCCCCGTGCACATAGCAATGCGGGTAGAGCATTTCCGCTCTTGAGGACCACGGATAGTTTTCTGCTCGATAGAAGACTGGCGGGGTTGTCGGTCGGGGTATATGGCCGTCACGGATCGTGTGGGATGTCTCGGTACGTGCTACATCCGTGATGCGTCCATGTCATCGTTGGATGATGAATCTGGTTCAGTATTCTTTCGCATACAAACCTGTAGCCAAGAAGGCCCGGTCAGTTGAGTATTCCGAGTGAGATTTGCCCGCTCCTCACGCCTTCGCGCTTTCCTCTAACGATGGCCCAAGCAGTCCTGGAGAACCGCACGTGAGCACAACAAGTGGCACCGGTTTGTGCACCAAGCCCCCTCTCATCCTCTGTTGCACTGGCGTGAGTTATTCCCTGAATGCACGAGTAGATGTGAGCGACGCTCAACGTTCCTCGCATTACGAATAGATGCCGCCGAATGGGACGGTCATCCTGCCACTCTCCCGTCGCCCTCGACCAACGAACAGCTGCAGGATACACGTGCAATGCCCAAGTCGTCTTGGCGTCCGTCGAAAGACTTTCTTCATCATTTCATCAGTTTGAATTGTCCTTTGACCACAGAAAGTGCCCGAAAGACCCGTGCCAGCGGGTGGTAAAGCGTTCGACAAAGAAAAAAGCTGAGAGGCGCCCAGGTTATTTAAATCATCCTCTACGGAAGATAACATTGTAACGCTACGAAACATGATCTGAATAAACGTCGAGTGCACAGATCCAGGGTGATCATGCAATGAACTGACACACCCGAGTACAGGCTGCCCTGTTAACAGAGACGATTCTTTCATGGCAGTCCGCAGAGCTCCTCGGTCTTTACTTCAGGCATTGTACGATCTACAACGGTGAAGTCATTGCGTACTCATTCAGTCCGAAACACCTTCGGAAGTCTAGTACCTTGTTGGAAGACTTCGGGGTCACCCGGCAACGACTGATAACCGAACACTTTTGCCAGAAAGCATAGTCAAAGGGGTGTATACTAGCCACTATAAATAACGACGAGAGAAAACAGCGAGCACAAGTCCGACAAGAAAAGCAAACACAAACGAGACCCCTTTCACCCCCCACGTCTCCACCGGGCCCATCTCCACCGTCTCCACCAACAATCCCTCCAGCTCTTTTGCCATCGACACCATTCCAAACATCGACTCTGCACGATCCTTTGACCGTTGCGCTAGCGATGTCCGCTCTGACCCGTCCATCCGACATATTTCCTCCAACGCATCTGCCCAAATCCTGGCATCAGGTGTTCGGAGCCAGCCTGTTTGTTTTTCTAGTGGCTGGTCTACGATGCTTTCCGTCGGGCCACCACTATCGCACGCCAGAACGGGCAGACCACAAATCATACCCTCGACAGGACCGATACCAAAGTGCTCGTTTGCGGGCGTATACAGTAGCGCGAGCGTGGAAGAGGACTGAAGTAACGCAGATCGTTGAGAGGTGGTAAAGTTCAAGAGGAAGAGGACGTCTGGTTCGTTTGCAGTCGTGCCTGTGAACGAGGGAGCGGTGGTTTTGGATTGTGGAGGTGTGATGACGTTGAATGAAAGGTTGCTTGATCGTGCACTTTTGACAAGACCATTCAACGTGCGGATGTTGTCTTCGAGGCGGGGGTCATAGCCACCTATAAGAGAATCAGTCGGCACTCGAGTGAGTAATACACGCAGAACCCTACCGGCAAGGACGAGTCGCATGTTGTGAGACAAGCGTTGCGCTGAAATGTTATCTCGAAGGAGAGCAAATGCTTCGATTGCCAGCGCAGCGTTCTTCTTCATCTCAAAGCGGTTCAGCGAGATCAGCGTAGGTCGCTGCCTTGACAAACATGTGAGCAGCGTCGGAAAACGGTGGAGAGTTCGTCTTACGATGTGATCTGAATGATATCCGGCGCTGTCCAGTCTACGGGTGCTTGATATGCCTTGACGTTGATGCCCGGATAGACCACCTTGGGTGTTGACGTTATGGAGCTGAGATGAGCCTGTGTAATGCGTGCGGTGAACCTGGAGTTGGCGACGAGCGTGTCAGCCTGTCCTAAGATGCGCACGTCAGAGGCCCGGCACTCCTAAGCACCAACACGATCCACGTACGTGTCGTAACCTCCTCCAGCCAATCCATGGGATAGCGATAGAGCGTTTTGAGCATCCCGACGTTCCGCTTCTGAAACGTGCCTTCTACAAAGGCCCCGTACGCAAGTAGCTTGTCTGGAAAATGACAATAGAAAAGGACGCGCTTTCCGCTGAACATCCGGAGGAGAGGAATACATGTCGAGAGTTGGTCTACAAAGAAGACGTCATGTTCGGGTGGAGCGGAACGAAAGAGGAACTGTGTCAGGGTGAGATGGAGCTGTCGTGCATGTGCAAAGAGGATGTGGAATTTGCCGTGCCATGCACGCGGGAAGGGTGAGACGATGTGGTGTACGCGGAGGGCACCTGTCAGAGAGGAAACGGGGCGAGGATAAGGACATGTGATGAGAGGACGTAGGTAAGAACGGTTACCGTCACGGGTCTCGTCGAAACAATGACTCGCGTCGTGGTGGGAGGTGTAGATGTCGACGGTGTGACCGAGTGATTGTAGGCCTAGCGCTGCGTCGACGACTAGCCTTTCAGCGCCGCCTTGTATCAAGGAGTGGTTGGGTTATGCTGTGTCGTATTGTACAGGATGAACATACCGATTCCCAAGTCTGGGTGAATGAATGCAACGCGCAGTTTCGACGGGGATCCGGGCGGCATTATGGCCTTCCGTAGACAAACTAGCGCAGGGAAGATGGTCGCTCTACGTTGTGAGTGATGGTGCACACGTCGGACGAGTGGAGGCAAATGGATACAACGTAGGTTGCTAAAACTACATGTGCGCGCAGAATTCGGGCTCGTCCTTGTCAACACATCAATACACTAAAACTCATCTCTCTTTGCCCTCACACGCGACTCAAGTACATCGACCCTTAGCACGCCCTCCAAACTTTTCAGCGCCTGCACGACCCCGTCCTTTTGTGTTCCGTCGTTTGCAGCAGGCACGGTGAATACAAGCACATCCGACAGCTCGCCGGCCTGCTTGGTGTATTGGAGGCGGTGGAGAGCTGGATGGGAGCTTGCGAGGCTGGTCGGAGAGGAGAGGAATGGTGACGCAGTCGCAAAGGTGACAGCGAGGTTTACAGACGATGCTTGCATCCTGGACAGTAGCGTCGACAACTTGTGGATTCCGACAAAGACCCTTACACCTGACGTGTTGTAGAGTGAGCTTGATGCATCCACTGTCAACATCGAGCAACTGTGGCCTCTGCCTACCTGGTTCACTCAAAGGCGGAGCAGTAGGATGATGGGAAAGCTGACATGATCAAATCTCGGAGCAAGAACACATTCAAATCCCGTCGACCACCTCGGAGCTCACGAATGTGTCCACTCGTGATGTATAGTATGTACACGCTTCAAAGAACTGACCAGCTGAGCTATCCTGCTGGAACGGATATACACTAACACCGGGGTTGAACGTTGAAGTCAGTCGACGAACACCTGCGAGTTATTTCCGACCAAACGCTTGGCAGGGACATGGTGCGTGTGTGACCTAGTACCTTGTAAGCGCGGTGTCGGGTCGCCGCCCAGTTGGTAACGCTGAACATTCCTTGCTTTGTTCATTCTGTGCTGTCCGTGTAGCTCATCGATGCCTGCCAATGTCCCTGCTCGTTATGTGCCTGGAGGTGCCATACAACCAGGCAATTTGGGACGGCCTCCAAGCTTCCAACAGAACTCAAGTCACACAGTCGAAGGTGGAGCGATGTCGCCAATCCCGTGGGCATTGAGCACAGAAGAGAAAGCAAAGTGCGACAAGATTTTCAAGGATTTGGATCCGCAAGGAACAGGATATATCAGTGGTGAAATTGGGGCGGCATTCTTTTCACAAAGTCGTTTAAGTGAAGACGATCTCGCGAATATTTGGTACGTTCGCGATATTGTCGGCTTTGGATTCTGTTGGATTTGTTCATGTTCTGCAGGGATCTAGCTGACACGCGCTGTCGGGGTAGCCTCGACTTGGCAGAGTTCCGCATTGCAATGGGGTTGACCACCCGCAGTGGGTATCATATTGATGTATTTATGCACCCGCCATTTCACCTTGTCCTTAGAATTGAATGGAGAACCCATTCCAGCTGAGCTTCCTCCGGCACTTAGGTCGTCCTCCAGGACTTCGGCGGATTTGACGATAGCTGCTTCTCCAAAAACGACAGTCGCAGGCTTTCCTCGTTACGATTGGACATCGATGATACGTGAGTTTCAACCTCTCGAATAACTAAAGTGAGAACTTTGTGGACGCTAACTCAAGTCGCACACTCGTAGGTGGTGTGGTGTCGCCAATCCCGTGGTGGTTGAGCACGGAAGAAAAAGCAAAATACGATGAGACTTTCAAGGATTTGGATCTGCAAGGGACAGGATATATGAGTGGTGAAACTGGGGCTCAATTCTTTGCACAAAGTGGTTTAAGTGATGACGATCTCGCGGATATTTGGTACGTTCGCTCTATTGTCGGCTTTGGATTCTGCTAGATTCATTCATGTTTTGCAGGGATCTGGCTGACACGCGACCTCGGGGTAGCCTCGACTTGGCGGAGTTCCGCGTTGCAATGGGGTTGATCTTTCGCAGTGGGTATCATATCGATGTATTTATCCATCCACCATTTCACCTTATCCTTAGGGTTGAATGGAAAACCCATTCCAGCTAAGCTTCCTCCTACACTTACATCGTCCTCTCAGGACCTCGGCGCTTTTGGAGACATCTCCTCCAAAAACGATGGTCTTGAGCTTTCCTTGTCACGATTGAACGTCGATGACACGTGAGTTTCAACACCTCGAAGAACTAAAGTGAAATTTTTGTAAACGCCCTACATGATCCAGTTTCCCATTCGATGTAACAAGCCAAATATCGCGAAACGATAATAACCCAGTCGCATCAGGTGGCTTCGCAGACATTTATAGTGCAACTTTATACGTGAATGGGTCACCATTGAAGGTTGGCTGATCTAGCATGCTCTCATAAAGGGATTACTATATGCATTCCAGGTTGCTGTCAAAGCAATCAAAACATATTCGGCGGAAGATACCAGCTTCCAGAAAAAATCAAAGGTATGTTGCATCAAATCATTCCGTCGTCGCAAGAACATGCCTGACATACAATTGTAGCGACTTCGTCGGGAAATGAAGGTGTGGTCAAACCTCGATCATATCAATGTCCTACCTTTTTTTGGGATGACCATGGGCTTCGGACGGTTCCCGGCCATGGTGTGTCCATGGATCGAAGGAGGAACCTTGACGTCTTTCCTAGGGAGCCACGAGTCCCTGACAATCAAAGAAAGACTTACTTTGGTGCGTAAGCGGTGGATTCCTCTTCATGTTCCCGAACTTGATTGCTTATCATTAATGTAGCTCCGTGACGTCGCTGCTGGGCTGCAGTACTGTACGTGGCCATAGCCTTTGCACGGTAATCGATATGAATCTCATTGAACAGTGCATTCACAATCCGTTGTGCACGGAGACCTCTCGGGGGTGATGTTCATTCTCCATAATCTAGTACTTATTCGTTCTTATTGCGTTATTTAGTCCAACGTGCTCATTGACGATGATAATCTGGCCCGTATTTCCGACTTCGGGTTATCTACGTTGTTGACTGAAATGGGGGGTACGACGTTCGCCACGTCGTCTCGAGCTGGAGGCACGTTGCGTTGGGCCGCTCCAGAGCTGCTATACTTGAACGTCTCGGTGTCTGATGACGCAGATGAACCCCCAATCATCCTTCCGACGCCACACAGCGACATCTACTCTTTTGGCGGGGTCATGTTTCAGGTTTGTCTGTGTCCTTACGCCACACGAGGCTTAAAAATAGAACTGCTGCTTCAACGATACCCAGATATTGACGGGGAAGATACCGTATCACTACTATTCTCGTGACGAGCGTGTCTTGTTGGCCCTTTCGCAGGGGGAGACGCCAAAACGTCCTCGTTCGGAGTTGGTCACGGACAACCAATGGCATCACATGCAATGGTGCTGGTCTACGACTGATGCAGGCGTGCTGCGTCCTACTGCCGAGCAGGTGCACAGTTTCGTAACGCATGAATTGCATGACTTGCGACACCCAAATCGGAATTCAGTAGCGGTTGGTCGTGCGGTACTGCGACGATAGAGGGAAATACCCCCTCTTTCCCTGGAGTTATGTTATGTTGAAAAGATCGGGAAAGGTGAGCCACCTACATGTTGCACATGATACATGTTCATTATTCTGACGAATTGGACCGATCAGATAACAGGGTGTACGGTCGAACAAGTAGGTAGTGTTCGTGCGTTAAATCCTGCTGTTTATCGATGATCACCGGGTATCCTAAACTCATTCCGTCTGATCCTTTCCTGCCGCACCATCAGCGTTCTCCGAACTCACAAATCATGTACGACGCTTGGTCCCTTGGACATGCCAAGACTGACCATCTTCGCGCTTGGAAATTCGTTTGCCGTCGTCGTCTCAACTCAGCTCCAGAATCCGCATGTCTGGAAACTCGTTGAGACTATACCACAATGTCTCCCGGGTCACCGACCAAGCACAGGTGGATAAATGACTAGCATGTGACCTATCACTGATCTCATGAAGAGGAATGATACAAGTGCGGTGACCGGCAACAGATGTGAATATGCGAGCTATTCAACATCAAAAGGGCGAACTATAATCGATTTCAGGGTACTGCACAGCTCGAATGTGCATGTCAGCTATCAAGTTGTTATTATCTTCGAGTCTCCGCCTGACAGTGCGGGTCCCCGTGTCAGTCTGTGAACGAGGGGACAATAATAGAACATCCATCATACGGAAGCAATTACGTTCCCCAAGCAGCCCCAGATGAATCTGGTGCCATTTGGATGAACGTTGATTGCTGGATATGTATAACCCTAGGCCCTCGATACGTAACTCATCATGATCTGATCATGATGAACTACGCTCCTGTGGTTACAATGGCGATTATGATATCCTCCATATCGTCTGCCATTGGGTTTGGTAATAGCAGCGGCAGAACAAGCTGGGAGGCTGATCTGAAACCCGAACGCTTCCCCCACTTTTAGCGAGTTTCGCTAGCGATGATTGATGCCTCGGGGTCATTATCGAACAAAATCGATGTCAGCATGGTTTGGGGAGTCGGAGTCTCCAAGGATTTCTTCATTTGTCCTTCCACAGGATGATGATCAATGCGGCAGGATCAATCCGAATCGTCAACTACAGCAGTTGCCACCTCACGTTACTCAATCCTGTGCCAACGGGTTATAAGAATTGTCTTCAGCACACCTTTTAGCGCTCCATCGGGTAGGCTTCTGTTACATTCGACACGACATGCCATCTCCTGCTGCGTTAAAATCCCTCAAAGTCTTCGATTTCGACTACGCATACCTGGATAGCGGGGCGCCTGCATCTCCCAATTATACGACATGGGTGTTCGTCCATGGCATGGGTTTCAATGGAGGTTCGATTGTTCCGATTCGTCTTCTTTACATGTGACGATGTATCGTTGACTCGGATCTCCTCGTGGCGCAGTGGTCCTCGAGAAACTCCTTCCCGTTGCGCATGCGCATAATCTCCGCATCGTCAGTGTCAACAGACGGGGCTACTCACCTTCGAGCGGCTTTGGAGAGGACGAGTTGGCGGGGGTAGGGTTTGGCAAGAAGTTTGAAGACGCAGAACCTTTTTTCCGCGCGCAGGGAGTTGAAATTGCGACGTTCCTCGTAAATTTTGCGACGGAGCAGGGCATCCCGTTGGCGGACCTAAACGGTCCTCAACCTCAAGGTGGTATCGCTTTCATCGGCTGGTCTCTTGGAGGGATACACGCGCATATGCTGTTGGCGTATCTCGACGAGCTCCCGGAAGACGTCCGGTCGACGCTTCAGAAATACCTTCATACAGTATTAACTCACGGTGAGACCCTTGTTCGACCACCACGAGATTGGCATCTCATCCTCACATCCACTCATTACAGATTCGAGTTCGGTCGCGCTCGGCATACCCAACGTGGTCAGACATAACATCGATCTATGGTTCGAGCCCGACGATCGCAAGCGCCTCGACAGCTTTTTCTTCTGGGCTGCCGCGCATTATGTACACAAGAGCGTCACCTCGGAGAACATCGATGACCTCGAGTTCAACGTCCCGTCTCCAGACATCCCCAACTCATTGCATGAGCTTTCCTACGAAGAACGCACTGCATACACGGATGTGGAGGCATTCGGGAATACGGGCTGTGATGGAAAGCTCCTCTTTTGCGACCCTACTGCGTTCGCGGTGCTCACCAAGCGTGCTATATTCGATAAAGCCCGCGCCAAAAAGTTTCCCAATGTGCGGGTGCGGTACATGAGCAGCGGGGAGAGCGCGGGGGTATTGGTGTGGGCTGTGTGGATGTTGCGCAAGTACGTGGAAAACCCCCCGGAAGCGCTGTACGGAAGCGGTGCGGAGAAGGCGAGAGACATCAAGTTTATAAACCAGACGGAAGGAAACCACTTTATCTTTTGGGAAGATCCGAAGAAAGCTATTCAGCAATTCAGTGTTGCCATCAACTTGTGACTCTTACGCTTTGGGCATGTACTATGTAGTACAAATCTTGTAGAGTTTGATGTACACATATTTGAGTTTCGGCCTTATCCGTACTAGCGTTAGCAACGTTTTATCTAGTAACATGAACACCGTCGTTCTTCGTGAGTTTGCTCATCACAGATTCTTACACGCTGGTGCATCAAGTTTCCCGCCACATGCTGATGAACCTGGAACGAACCAACTTCATCCAGTTATCACTCAGCATCCCCGGAAAGTTATTCCCATTCATGCTGCCATACGAAATACAAGCCTTGCACATCAAAAGATTGATCGGTAGATCCGTGCGCTGAGTCTTCATCAGTGATGAACCAAATTTGTCATCGCCCAAGCTGTGAGTTCTATGCTGGATTTTACAAATACAGGTTTCGATTTGGATTCAGAGCCAAGTGGCCGTCTCGCAATACCGCCCGAAACCAATCATGCCGTCCCCGATTAGAGTTGGTTTCGTAGGCCTTAGTGCAGCTGGGTGGGCAAGAGTCCTCGAGCCCGCCCTCCGGAGTCTCGGTGACACCTACCGCATCGTGGCCGTATCCACCACGAACGAAACGTCTGCACGAGCCTCCGCGCAGCGCCTCTCCGAAGAAACAAAATACCCTGTCAAGGCGTACTATGGCGATACCGCTCAGATCGCCAACGATCCCGACGTCGATTTCGTCGTCGTGGCTGTCAAGGCGCCAGAGCACAAGAAGGCGCTGTTGCCTGTCATCCAGGCAAAGAAGCCCTTCTTTATCGAGTGGCCTGCGGGAAGGAATTTTCAAGAGACCCAGGAGCTTGCTGAAGCGGCGCGTCAGAACGGCGTGCGAAGTATCGTCGGCCTCCAGGGCAGACAGTCTCCCATACTAAACAAGGTGACTTGAACTCCACGTCACTTGGGAATTCGCTGCCAAGCAACGCGTACAGGCTAAAGAACTGATCGCCTCTGGAAAGATAGGAAAGGTGTTGTCTTGCAGCGTTGTACGTATTCCATTCGTGGGAGCAAGTATACCTGGCTGATGGGCCTTGGTAGATCGCAGCCACCCACCAGGAACTGTTAACATGGGGGCCGCTCGTGAGACGATCCATTGCTTACACGACAGATAGCTCATCAGGTAATCCAATCGTTTCCACCGCATAACGAATCACATTCCTCATGGCATCTGGCTCTCCGTAGGTGGATCTTTACTAGACATCGCGCTCGGTCATCACCTCGACACCTTGCTCTACGTCCTCGGGAGCGAATTTACATCCGTCTCTGGCACCACCGCGATCCTGTACCCCACGGTCACCCTCACACAAGACGACGGAACGCCGACAGAGGAGACGGTGACTCCCAGTGCTCCAGATCACATCGCGCTCCACGGTACCCTCGCCAATGGGACCTTCGTCAGCGTGTCCTTCCGTGGCGGATACAAATCGACACCGGGTCGTCATCAGCTGGTCTGGGTCATCGACGGCGATGCCGGATCTATCCGATTGGAGGGTGTCAGTCCTGGTGGCACCTCTATTCAGATTCGTTCGCCAAAGTTGTATCTCGATGGAGAGGAAATCGTGGTCGAGTCCGACAACTATCTGCCGCGCATCCTTGCGGCGCAGTTTGCAGAATTCGCTAAAGGGGAGCAGGGTAACTATGCAAGGTTGGACGATGCTGCGAAAACGCGGAGATTATTGGACGCCATTGGAAGGAGTGGTCAAGTGGTTGATCTATGAAACGCCCAAACCTGTGTATTATGTATAGTTAACTTTGGATTTGAATGTGAACGCGTGAACCTTGATCGGAACGAAACACAGTGCATCTCATTAAATAGTAAAGTTCTCCTTTTCCAGAAGCGGCTCTAGAATGGCAAAACGCGTGAATGGATAGATGCTACTGGAAAGAGCGGGCAAAGGGTTGATATCAGAGCATACATATTAAGCATCTCATTGATCAACACTGATCAACAAATTTCACAGTCAATATCTACATATAAGTCAGGCATTGGGAGGTCCGCCACATTTCCAAAAGATTTCCAAAAGCGACTCGAGAAGGGTTAAATAAATATGTGCACACCTCACACACCGATCTTTCCCTCACAAGAAAGAGACGCTGACAGGAAGACGAGGCCCCTTGTACTCCTCTCCGACAACCAGAGGTTGCATACTCGATGCGACTTTGTTGATGATACTAGCCCCGCCGTCATCAAACTTGAACCGCTGTATAAGCGTGAAGAGGATGATCTTGAATTGCAAGATGGCTGAAATGGAGGAGTATACACATCGTGAATTTCCAAACGCTGAGAAAGCGGTGACGCGCCCCTACCGAACCGATACCCAATACAGTTCCGAGGACCGTCGCTGAAGGTGAGGATACGCGACCAACCTGTGGTACAGAGGTCTTTCGAGGGAAGCTCCTCCATCCATCGTTCAGGCCTGAAATTTGAACCATCGTCCCAAACAGAGTCCAAGCGATTCATCGTGTGAATGGGAATGATCACGGTCTATGTAAAAGTATGGGTGTGTGAGTGTCCGTTTTGCACAAATTGGGTAGGTCACCACCTACCTGTCCGGCGGAGATAGAAATGGAAGTGATCTGCTTGCCATCTTTTCCGGTGATCGGGTGGCGAAGAGGAAGTATGTCGTCCCTGATAGCAACACGTTCTATAGAAGGCGCAGCGGGGTGCACGCGTAAGCTAGACGAGAAAGAGATATGAACAATGCCCATACCAAAACGGCATGGCAGATATCGAACACTTACACTTCACGCGTGACGGCATCCAAGTATGGCAACTGCGTCTGCAAATCATCATACGACGGGGAACCAGCATAGGTCATCACTTCCTCTCGTAGTCGAGCTTGGATATCTTGGTGACGACCGAGTTCCCAGATTGCATATGCAAGGGACTGGGCGGTAGTCTCTGAGCCTGCCACACTTTTGAATATAGCGTCAGCATGGAGGAAATGATCCAAAAGGGTCCATTACATGAACATGCTGATCTGTTGAATATCAGCAAGGAGAGTAGATCGATTTGAAAGAGAGAAACTGACATGGTCCATGAGCTCCTCAGTGCTTATTGAACCTGAGTCATGTGCAGAAGCTACAGGAGTAATCAGTGGATGCTGGACGGTACTGAAGAAAATAGCGTACTCAACCGACTCAGTAGATCATTACCTTTGATATCTTGGTCTGCAACCTGGTTTCGTCGAAGGAGCTCTTTTGCAATCCCTTGGTGAATGGTATTGCGCACATCCCCTTGCACACGAAGTGCTTTCAGAGGAAGGTAATTTAATAATGGGAATCGACGAAGCATCACCAGTGCCTGGAATATGGTATGTATGAGCTCAGAGGAACATTCCAGCGTGTCGTATGAGCTGACATAAAATCCAGTCTTAGAGATCCCCAAGGACGCCATTGTTCGCCAAGCACCGAGGATCTTACGTGCGTCATCGCTACGCCCGCCTTGGAAATCGTGTCCAAACCCGAGACGACCGATAGCCTCCAACCTGTGACAGAACGCTCCAGATGGCGTAGTTCGGTCATCGAACCGCCCACTTACGTTGCCTGGTTGATCCAGTCCACAATACTTATCTCACACTTGCCGTTGTGCTCCAGGATGTGTGCCTTGAGATTTTCTGCAAGCTGAGAGATAATCAAGTGAGAAATTTTGCTTATAAGGAATGTCAGTGCAGGACTTGCTTTCTCAGCGGCAATGTACACGTCTGGCGTGCCGGCGCGTAACGCCTCGGGACTGAGTGATGGCGCGACGAGCGCGCGCATGCGTTTATGCTCCGATTCACCTTCGACCCACCCGAGTGATTTTCCCAGGAGCCTCGCAATGCGGGAACGCACTACCTCACTGTGCGCTAACAATGAAGTTCGAATCATTACATAGCAACCAGTATCACGTCAGAGCCTCGCACTTACGATAATCATACACATGTTTCTGCATGATGTGTGTCGCCGCTAACGGATCGCCGACGATGAGCTATGCCATATCAAAGGCCGGTAAACCCATTGGGAACGAAATACCATCTGAAACGCCACTTACGATGTCGGAGTTGAACAATGCCCCCCGGATCTTGAACACCTGCGCGTGCAGCTCATCCATCCATGCCCCCCACGCGACACCCACCGATTTTTCAGCCACAACATGTTGGTGGCCCCAGAGGAACGAGTGCCTTCCCTACCGAGAAGAAAGACGCGTGCCAAACTTGACTAAGGGGTGCTGCGAAGAACAGGTTGACAGCGTACCGGAACGGGAACCCCGTCAAGTGAAGGTCGCGCTCGGATCCGTTTGACGAGGTAGGTGAATAAAGCAACCACAACGACGCCCGAAGCAGCGTGCTTCAACGATGTCTCCGGAAGCTGTAAGCCCAACGAGGCGAGCATGTCGATAGTCGACGACGTCGAAACTTGAAGCTGCGACGCCAACATAACGAAATAAGACATCTCGGGCGGACCAGAGGTGACTGCGACGGCTGAAGGAGATGAGGAACGCAGGTGTTGGCGCCCCTGCATTAAATTACTACCCGATTAACCCCAAAATGCGATCAGATTGTGGAAAAAGACCGGTGCGTGTGAGGATCACAAGGCTGAGACTCGAGGAGTGTCAGGCATCAGCAATATCATAATGATGCTCTGCAATACTGAACGACATTGTGTTCCCAGGCTGGTTAGTACATGAGGCTACCATTTAGAACGGCGGGGGGCAGGCGGGCGACCCGAGAGTCGTTACGGTGGCGGCACAGTGCAATGTCGAGAACGTGACATAATAAGGACGGGGCCGCCGTCTCCTTAGATCCGCTCTCTAAACGGCGATCTAGGCAGCGCCCGTTTCTATTTTGGAAGGACCTTTATGTAATTCCCTTTATCGCCGATTCAGGCCGTCCTCCAATCACAATCGGATGGCAAAAGTGTTGTCCAGCCTGGGCGATAACGTCATAGTGACTTTGCAGACGTAGGGGTGAATATCGTGTTGGAAACAATTGTAGAATCTCTTTGGGCAAGAACTCGGAGTTGGAAGGGCATTTGAATACCAAGATGAAATGCACACCCGTACACCCATATCATTGCCAGCATACCCCCCAAACCTTGTTATGTCTCCAGTTTCACGCATCCCATATACACACTGTGGCATCTAAAACGGCCGGCGGGAACGGCGGACCGGTGGGGGGCAACTCACGGATCTCGTGTGCAGGGCGGGGCCCTATAGACACTCGTACTTAAAAATGTCCTTCATAGAGTACGACACTCCGCAAGAGGACATAAATTGACCTTCAAAAAAAAAAAAAAAAGGATGAAACGCAGCCCCTCGGGCTGTGGCATTGCACTTAAGTACAATCACCTGAGAATTTCGGTAACTTATGTAAAAGTAGTATAAAGCTAAGAAAACAAGTTTCCAACGACCAGAAACAATTACGTACTACGAGATTCCAGCAACACTGCTTTGCTTGTGTACGCAACCGCTGGTCTAAGCTGATATAGTCCGGCCAGTTCGTCAAGCAAAAAAAGCTCTGGCGAATCATGTAGCAGCTCCAAATCACAATATGTTATACACAGCTATAGTCTCTGATATACACATCATATCCCGATCCTATACGATGGCAAATCAACCCTGCCTTGGTATACATCTACGACGGCACGGCCGCAGTGCAGTGAAAATAAAGATATAACTATACCAAAAAAATAAAAGACTCCGATAAGTTAGGAGAAAAAGTTCTGTTTCAGCTAAATAATCTCATGAATCTCCGAGTCGCACCGGCCCATATCGTCATCAGACCATGACATGATTCACCAATTCAACACTTGACAACGCGCATTCAACGGTAGGGTGTGCGCCGCCAGCAACCATACCTGGGGATGCGAATGACACCGACGTCAGTGGTCAGCACAAGGGGAAAACCATATAGCTATTAATGAAACAAAAATCTCACGTTGTAAAGCACATACGACATCTCGTCGTGTTTGACATCTCTGAACCTAAAGTACTGGCTTCCGACGAACGCCCCCATACAGAGGAATATGATCGCGCTCAGCGGGCCCAGTCCCCACAACGATGAGAGAACGATCGACCATAACGGTAGTGCTGCCAAGATGTACACGCGCGACCCCTCTGGGGCAATGATGGGCAAGGTACGGCGGCCGGACCGCTTATCCCCCTCCGCATCGGCAAAGTCTTGCGCATGGATCGTGGTGAAGATCAATAAACCACTGACGAGCAGAGCGACGAGCGACGTTCGATCAAATTGGGTTCTCGAGGCTATGTAGTCATGTGAATCATCAACGACACGTCGCGGGAGGGTAGTTGCGGTAAAACGGGGCTCACACATGATCATGGTAGCGCCCGACTCGAATGTGAGATAACCACCCACGTTCATGAGGTTCTTCAAGACGGGATCGGAACTGAAGCCAACATCGTCGTGGATAATCTCCACCAGCGACAGCGCGGCACTAGAAATAACGACGCCTCTGCCATACCAAGCGGAGAGGCAGAGACAGAGAGCAAGGAGTGCCCAACGGAGTCGGCGTGTTGCTGTCACAGAAATTCTACCCGATGGCAGGGGCCTCCATGGTTTGTTCACGATGTCTTCGTTGGCGGAATACGTCTGATTGGAAACATTGGCCTGTAACAAGTGAAACCAGACCCAAATGGCCGTGCCCAACAGTTGTGAGGCCTTGGTGGGCGGAGAAGCTGCACAAGCAGAGATAATCTATGCTCCCAAAGGTGGCCCATCTATTAACTGCTTTGGCATTTCATATCATGACTACACATACTCACCACGGGGAAGAAGATAGTTTTGTAATCAGACTTGGTGAAGAGAAATATGGTGTCGAGCCAAAAGGCAAGCTTGCCAAGCACTTTGAATGTCGGCATAATGGAAGGGGTGCTCCTAGCAGGGTTAAAATTACAAGCTCATCGGACATATATCCCAGGATCCTAGCCTGTATGTAACCGGGAAACATGGCCGAAAATAATGATGTACCGTGTACAGCAGGGTGATGATCAGTAACCAGATTAACTTGTCATCGACTTCCAGGCATTCTATCCCTATGCGTTCCTGATTGCGCGGAAAAATGATGGCGGCCAACTCATCGAGATTTATTCCGATATCTGGAACAAGCATGTGATAAGTGGAAAGGAAAGTCGACAACGGCTGAGTTTGATGGCGCCCATAATCAAATGGGGAAGAAGCGCACCAGTCTGGGATATTAGCAATGAATCCACATAGCTCCTGTACATTTTATGTGGCCAAGGCAATAGAATCCGCACCGCAGCAGAGCAGCTTTTTGGCGCATT
>JBBPLO010000147.1:0-26543 GCA_038089835.1 Retiboletus flavoniger
CATCTCTCCTAGTTAGGCTCTCTCGTGCCTAATCGTTCCCCTTTAATTCACCCTATCTCATGGTCCGTGCGCTGTACCAGTACAATAAATACTTCTCTTTACCATGTATTCCACATTCTTGTTCTGCGCAATTCATGTGTATTATCAAGTGTCACCCCGAGTCCCTCGTTAGGCTTTCCCCTAAACGACCTTAGTTCTCTAGAGTCTCTAAGACGTCGGTCTCTTTGTGAGTATCGCCTTAGCCACTCTAGTTCACCAAGAGACCTTGCTGGTACGCCCCGCATAACACTCTTCGTCCTTCAACAAAAACAACCCCAAATCATCCTCAGCACTCCCTGGTTAACTACTTGGAACCCTATCATCAATTGGCAAACCTGCACTCTCACCTTCCCTTCCAGTCAGCCCGAGAGGGTTGAGAGGTCTTTTCATGAGGATCCTCCCCTGAAGGGCTTTCTCGAAGAGTCGGTGAACAAAACCACTATTTCCACTGAGCTTGCTATTGCTGCTGAGAAGAAAGATTTCCCCATCCCAACTTTCTGTGAAGATTTTGCCAATGTCTTTGCTGAATCCATCCATAATCAGCTTCCCCCTCATCATCCTTTCAATCACACCATTGATCTCAAAGACACCTTTGTCCCCAAAATCACTAAAGTCTACTCCTTAAATCTGGCAGAGAAAAATGCCCTCCAAGCATTCATTGATGAACACCTCAAAACAGGTTGTATTGTCCCATCGAAATCCCCACAAGCCTCCCCATTCTTTTTCGTATCTAAGAAAGATGGATCCCTCTGCCCTTGCCAAGACTACCGTTACCTCAATAGCCATACCATCTGCAATGCCTACCCACTACCCCTCATATCCGACCTCATTGATGAGATGAAGGATGCTGACTACTTCACTAAAATGGACATCTGCTGGGGATACAACAATATTCGCCTCCATGAAACTGATCAATGGAAAGCCGCTTTCATCACTCCCTTAGGATTGTTCAAACCAACCTGCATGTTCGTCAGTTTCTCCAATGCACCATCCACTTTCCAGGCTTTTATGAATCACATCTTCGCCGACATGATTGTGGAACGATGGCTCAAGATCTACATGAATGATCTAGGTCTTCACACAAAAGGCACCCTCTCTCTCCATCATGAGCAAACCCACCGAGTCTTCAACAACTATGAGAAAACAATCTATCCTTAAAAATTACTAAATGCTCCTTCGACACACCAACCATGGAATACCTAGGACTCATAATTGGTTATGGTGAGCTCCACATGGACTCCCTCAAACTCGCTGCCATTCATGACTGGAAACCCCCCACTTCTGTCAAAGGTGTCCAGTCCTTCATCAGGTTCACCAACTTTTATCAAAAATTTATTCCAAACTTTTCCAACATTGTCACCCCTCTCACCCTCCTAACTCAAAAAAGCCAACCTTGGCTTTGGTCCCCCCTCCAACAACACACCTTCTCCACCCTCATCTCCTCCTTCTGCTCAGCTCCCATACTCTCCCTCCCAGACCTCACTAAACCCTTCTCTGTCACGACCGATGCCTCCCTTTTAGCCGCCAGTGCTGTCCTCATGCAGAACAACATCAACAGAGACCCCCAACCCATCACCTACTTCTCCAAAACATTTGCCCCTGCTGAATGCAACTATAACATCTATGACTGTGAACTCCTCGCAGTCATCCTCGCCCTAATAGAATGGCACTGATACCTCCAGGGCTCCTCTCTCCCAGTTACCATCATCACTGATCACAAAAACCTCTCCTACATTCGCAACCCTCAAAAACTATCTCGCTGACAAGCATGATGGGCACTCTTCCTCCAAGACTTTGACATCCTTTAGAAGGTTTCCCCTGGTTCTAAGATGGGCCCTGCTGACATACTCTCTTGTCATGACCTGATCAACACCTTCTTCAATAACCAGGATGCTTCTATCCTCCCAGATCCCGTCATAATCAATGCCTTGGACCTCTCACTCACCTCTCACATCAAATCCTCCTCCACACAAGACCCCTTAGTTCTTGAAGCTCTGGCCACCGTCTCATCAGGATCCCCCCTATTCCCCCACTCCTCCCTCTCTGACTGGACCTTCAATAATGGTCACCTCTTTTACTGAAATCAAATGTACATACCACCCACTGCGCGTTCCTCACTTCTCCACTCCATCCACTCATCCCCCCTCTCAGGACATATGGGAGTCTTCCACACTCAAGCCATACTTGAATGCGACTTTTGATGGCCAGGACTCTCCACCTTCATCTGCCATTTTATCCGTGGTTGCCCTACTTGTCAACAATCCAAACCCAACACCCATTCTACCCGACCACCTCTCTCACCCATCCCCTCCTCGTCCACTATTCCCTTTTGCCAGCTCTCCATAGATCTGATCACCGACCTACTGCCATCCAGAGGTCATGACTCTATCATGGTTGTGGTCGACCATGGCCTTAGTAAGGGGATAATTTTGATCTCTTGTTCCAAAACCATCGACGCCACAGGAGTAGCCCTACTCTTTTACGAAAACATCTTCAAATGGTTTGGGCTCTACAACTCAATCATATCTGACAGAGGTCCACAATTTGCCTCTGCCTTTGCCCTTGAACTTGCTCAACTACTCAAATATGACATCTGCCTATCTTCTGCCTACCACCCCCAAACCGACGGCCAGATGGAACAAACCAATCAAGAGCTTGAGATATTCCTAAGGATCTTCTGCGCCAACAATTTCAACTCTTGGTCCTCCTTACTCCCAGCTGCCGAATTCCACCATAACTCTGCCCCTCACTCTTCCACAAAGAAATCCCCATTCTCCTTACTCTATGGCTATGAACCTCAATCCTTCCCCCCTTTCGGAAAAACCTTTATCCCTGCCCTTGAAGAACAACTCTCCACTCTAGATTCCTCCCAAAAAGAAGCCCTAGCCGCCCACGAAATCGCCTGGAAATTAATGATATCCTGCTCCTGGAGAAAGTTTAACCCCTGGAAAGTTGGAGATAAGGTCTGGCTTGAAACCACCAGCCTTCGACTACAATACCCCTCTAGGAAACTCTCCTCCAAATGACTGGGACCATTTGAGATAATGCACATCTTATCACCCTTATCTTACCAACTCTACCTTCCTCATTCCTGGAGAATCCATAATGTCTTCCATGCTTCACTCTTATCACCCTATCACACTACTACCGCATTTGGCCCCAGCTTCTCTAATCCACCACCTGATCTTATCAATCAAGAAGAAGAGTACGAAGTCACTGCTATCTTAGCACACAAAGGCCCCACCCATCAGCAAAAATACCTCACGGCGTGGAAAGGATACCCATTTTCCAAAAATACCTGGGAACTGGAAACCAATCTCCGCCACTCCCCTCATCTCTTGTCCACATATAAACGGCTTCACAACCTCTAAAATTGGTGCTGGTAATCAACGGTCTCTTCATGAGTATCTCTTATCTGCACCAGATCACACTGTCCACCATGTCCTTCTTGACTTCCTCTATCGCCTCTTCATCCCTTGCCAGTCACACTTCCCCCCTTTGCACTCTTAACATCTACCCCGCATATCTCCCTGAACATGCCATTCTTGAACTCTATGCAGACATCCTTGATACCCCTGCCCTGGTCCTCATCATCGAACAAGACCCCATGTTCAACGATGATTATCCCACACAGGACCTTATCAAAGCCTCCCATGGAACGTCTCGTCTCACTCAGATGATCTGGGCTAGCTCCTCACCTGACCAAGCAGCCTACTTTGCCCTCACCAACATCTCGCATAACATTCTTTTAGCCCTATTCCACTATGGGTTTCATACCTACATTGAATCTATTCCCCCACTCTCTATCCATCCCGTTTTTCAAAGAATCTACATGTCTCTCCCACAGGATCAGCGCAACCACTATACTCAATCTGTAGATAACTTTTTACTCAATCGTCCTTGTTCCATCATTCTCCCAGTACCCCCTTCCCATCCAATATTGCTCTCATCTCATCTCTCTTCCCTGGCTCCCACCGATACCTCCACTGCTGTAGCCTCTGAGGAGTCTGACTCTGAATCCACCTCAGATGAACTTATAGCCAATGCTCCTCTTGCGCCCACCATTTTCACCACCTCCTCTGGCAATGTCTTGTCATCTCCAACTCACGTCCTTTTCCGCCACCACCTACTCTGCCTGCCCTTAGCATCTGATACCACTTGGTGCTTTCACTGTTCTGGCCGAGGTCATTATCAACAGGACTGCCCCACCTATCACTGCCCCAACTGTCACACACTCCAACCGGGCCATCTTGCCCATGAATGCCTTACTACTCAATGTGACTACTGCAATCACTGGGGACATAGCGATCGATACTGCCCCGCTCGGGTGTGTGGAACTTGCTCTCAACCTGGGCACATTATCAGCGATTGTATGTTTGAGCGTGCTACCCCTTCACAGCAGATGGCGACCTATGGTCCCTCCTCCTCATCCACTACCTAACCCTTGGGGGTGATAGTGATTGGTTATCGAGCCAGGAGCTCGATTGTACAAGAGGGGTAATGTTACCATTTTTCTCTCATATCATCGTCTTCTTCTAGTTACTTCCTTCTCTACTTGGACTAACTGGAGATGTCAATTCTCTCATCGTCTTTCCAGTGTGTATCTCATTGTAGTTAGTTCCTCTGCCTTCTCTATCACTCGTCTTCACGTAGCCAATCACAGTTACACTATGAACCTCTCTATAGACTAACATCTCCACGCTAATTCTCTCACATCAGCTAGTGTTCCTCTATCCACCATTCTGCACTACCTCTCTTAGTCATAGTTCTTCTCTCTCATTCTTTCTCTTTCCATGGTCCATGCACTGGTCCTAGTTGTCATATACCGGATTTTACCCAAGTCCATTCTGATCCTCCGAACCCATCTCCGGTCCCGCACTCGACAACTCCGATGCTATCTTGCTCAGAGCGCAACTCCGAGCCTCCAGAAATGTCCTCAGAATATCATCATATGTCACTCTCCATTCCTTCTACGTTACTCTGTCTCCATTTGTATTAGTCCCACTTCTCTTTCCTCTCCGATCCTATGTACACAGCTCCGGCCTTCACATATCTGGTGTACAGCTCCGGTTTACTTATCTTCCGATTCCGACTTACTTACCAATCCATTACGAAGAACTCTTAGTAATACATCTCCGAACTCCGTATATAAACTCCTAGAATTACTCTGTACATTCTTCAGTTAGACTATCAACTTATTCCCAACTCCTGATCCTTGGATCCACTCTGACAACCCCCTCTGAATCCCTGAGAAAAGTCTTGAAGACTTTCTCTCCTCTCCTTGTCGTTGTCCTTGTCGTTGTTTACAACTTCGAGCGCGACCCCTCTGAACCTCCGAACTCCAGCCTCCGAAATTGGGGCAACGATTCTAAGCAAGGGCGCACCACATACGGTGAAGCCAAGCCCTGGCCCCCAGCTTAACTCCAAAGTTCCGGAGTTAGCTCCGGAGTTGAACCGGTTTTAACACTAGTCCTATAAAAGCCTAGTAGTATCCATTTGTACTTCATACTTGATCTGCGCAATACAAGCGTATATCTTGCATCATTCCTAGTCAATCTTAAGTCTCCTAAGACATCCTTAGTACTTCTAGTCTTCTGTTTGAGAAGTCAGTCTCTTCGTGAGTATCACCTCAAACCGAACGATTTCCTCAAGACCTTAGTTGTATGCTTCACATAACAGAAGAAGAGTATGAAGTTGAGGCAATCTGCAGTCACAAGGGACCATAGTCTAAGCAATGCTTCCTGACCTCATGGAAGGGCTACCCACGCTCGGAAGACACCTGGGAACCCAAGTCAAACCTTCGCCATGCAGCAAAAATCCTCTCCACTTATAAAGACCACCACTCCCTTTAGAAGGAAAACAGTGTTCACAAGATGTCGGTTTCCCCATGAGTATCGCCTTGCAGACACTGTACATGCTCCCTCATCTATTATTCTTCATCAACGATGTCCTCACCTACTTCTCTGAGCATCTCCACTCCCTCCTCCTCCTCCTCCTCATGATCAATTTTATGATCACAACAGGCCTTCCCCATGTTTCTGCCTGAACAAGAAAGACTCTCTCTGTTCGCCACCATCCTAGAAACCCCCACTCTCACTCTTGCCATAGAAGCCCACCCCATCTTCCCTGAGGACAAGGTAACCCACTCCCTCATCCACACCTATCACACAGTCACATCTGCCCTGTGCCTCACTGACTCTCTAAACCCCCCTGACCCCCCCCTTCGATTCGCATTGAGCGAAGCATCTTGTCATGCTCTAACTGCTCTATCTCTCCACAGCTTCACCACCTATGCCGAGGAGATTCCCCATACCCTCATCTATCCCACTGTCCACTGAATTCTCTCTGCCCTTCCCCACACACAACGGGACCTTTACATACAAATGGTAGAAAATTTCCTTCTTTCCCAACCTTGTCAACTCCCTCTCCCTATACCTCCCCCTCACTCCAGACCACTCATAGAATGACTCACCTCCCCTCCTCCCCCAGAATCTTCCTTCCTCATCCCCATCCAAGGGGAATCTCCCACAACCAAGGTTACAGTCACAGTTGAAGTCGAGGTCAAGGTTGAGCCCCCAATTCCCCCCACCTTTCCTGTCAGCACGGTCCCATGTGAGATCCATCTTCCCAATGGGAACTGTTACGCTGGGCTGTGGAATACCAGTGGGGACTCAAAGTGAGCTCAAGGTGGATACAAAGACAAGGGAGGATACATGGAGTATCCCGACAGAAGTCTTCAGAGACACGTGTTCAAGGGGACTCCTTGAACGGAAGTGATGTCAAACGACCCATGGTTGGACTTCAAGGGATTACCTTAAGTCCGGGACAAGGTTACAAGGTGGAGACCTAGGGGTGACCCATAGTCTCAGTGTGTGGATAACAGATCACGACAAGGGGAGCGAGGAGTGGGCTTAGAGCTCGTAGAATTGAGTAGACTAAGCTGAGGGAAATACAGGGAGGCGGAGAGGTATATGTACATACACCAAGAAGCTTAGGTAATGGGCTTCTAGTAAGCCCGAGATAAGGAGTGAGTCATCCGCAGTAGATAAAAATGAGTCATAATGAGTCAGTTCTAATAATACAATGGTTCTGAGATAAGACAGAGTGGAAGGAACCAGGGAAGCAGAACTCGGGATGTAGACAGAGTTCCTAAGTCCGAGATAAGACAGGAGATGGGCGAGGACTTAGCTAAGTGAGAAAGGAAAAGGAAATAAAAAGGAAAATGGGTGATCCACTGTGGATCGTAACATTACCCCCGTGCTAGGGGTGAGACTCTGACAAACCTTGCTCTAAAGGTCGATATATCCGGCACCTGGGGAGCCTGTCATGTTAGCATAAGCAACATCATCGTCTCCATAGTTATGGGTCTTGATGGGGGAGTGATGGCGAGGTCGGCGGTAGTGACGATGTGGTGGTGGTATGGGATGCGGGGGAGGAGATGGACAAGTGTGACGATTGCGGGGCTGTTCGGGTGACTGATTCCCTCAGGAGGATCCGGAGGACAACGAGAAGTAAGGTGGGGGAGGAGGTCATCAGAGGGGGCAGCACTGCTGCGAGTGTCCTGGAGCGAAGTTGAGACAGAGCAGGCACTGGTAAATCTGGCAGTCGGCCCAAAAGTGGCCGAGGCGATGGCAGTGGAAGCATGCCTGTCGGTACCTAGGGTGGAATGGCGTAAGAGGGGTGAAGCCATCATTGCTGGTCCAGAAAGCCTCTGCTCAGGCTAAGAAGTCTACTTTGGCAGGGTCAAGGGGGGAGGACGACACGGAAGGGGTAGAGTTGGCTTGGTGAGCCTATCGTTTGGAATGTTCCCTCAGATACCTGTTTAAATCCTGGAGGAACTCGAGGGCTCCAAGCTGGTAGGCAAGAAGGAGTGAGATGGCGCAGGCATCCTGGTAGATGGACAAGAGGATGGAGTGGAGGCAGGCACGCTGGGCGTCGGATGGGTTGGGGGGAATGAGACCAAGGCGGGTGATCTGCAAGTAAAGTTTGGAGACGAGCTCCAAAGGGGACGTGTCCTCTATGAAAGATTGCATAGGGACAATGAGATGGGAGTCAGTTAACGCTGATGCTAGTTCCTGGAGATCATTGTGAGATGGGTAATCTTCGCGCAGGCAGTGCACATTGATGGGGACATCGACACTGAGGATGGATGTCGGAACGATGGTAGCAAGTGAGACAGGGGGGAGTTCGGGGGAGCAGTCTCCCCAGTGTGGGGGACCAGCAATGGGGGATCCCCATCCGGGGGAAGGAGCACAGGAGGACAACGTCAACAGGTCGTACACAGTGAACGCGTGAGAATCTATCATAGGAAAGTCTATGGGTAAATTGTCGGCGATGACGATGTTGCGTTCATTAGCAAGGGGGGATGAGAGAGGAGGGGAGGAATGGAGGGACGATACGGTAGTAATGGAAGACATGGTAGGTATTTGACGGTTTTGTTTCTTTTGGGATTGACTACGAGGGGAGAGAGAGAAGAGGGGGATCTAAGGGGAAAAGGTGTGAGGGTGTGCCTTCTTATAGGCAAGGAGGATGGTCCGTGTGCATTGAAAGTCCTTTGCAGGAAGCCAAGAGCCATCATCGGTGGAGTATCCCTTCCACCGAACAAGATAGTGGCACTTATCTGAAGCACCTCGGTGGCATATGATCTTCTCGATTTCGTACTCCGCTTGTCCGCCAATAAGCTCTGGTGGGTTCTTTTTGAAGTGGGGGCCGTAAACAGCATTTTTGCGATAGGGTGATAAGAGGGAAGCATGGAATGTGGGGTGGAGCTTCCATGTTTTCGGCAGAGCTAGGCGATAAGAGACAGGTGACAAAATGTCAGTGATGGCGAAGGGGCCTTCTCTTTTAGGGGTGAATTTGGGATTGGCTAGTTCCCGGCGGAGATTTCGGGCCTCGAGCCATACCTTATCTCCTTTGCTAAAAGGGGTGAAGGGGCACTTGTTCCAGTTGGCCATTACTTGGCAAGCCAGTTCATGGGAAGCGAGGGCTTCATTTCAGGCGGATGCTAACTCTTTGAGTTGGGTTTCAATGGCGGGGACGTTGGTAGAAGGGACTAGAGTGGGTAGAGAGTTGGGTTCATAGCCCATGAGGAGGAAGAAAGGGGATTTGTTGGTGACAGAGTGCAGGCAGTGGTTATGCATGAACTCCACTAGGGAGATCTTGTTAGCCCATGAGGTGGGGTCATCTCCGCAGAAGATACAGAGGTAGGTTTCTACCTCTTGGTTGACTCTCTCAGTCTCTCTGTTGGTCTGAGGGTGGAACGCAGTAGAGAGGGTGAGTTTGTAGTTGAGGATTCTTCCCAACTCTTTGGAGAATGTGGAGGCGAACTGGGGTCCATGGTCGGAGATGATTTTGTCAGGGAGTCCATATCGGGAGTAGACTTTGTGGGCGAAGTGTTACGTGAAGCGTATCAATGGAGGTCTCCAAGGGAATCGTTCAACTTGAGGCGATACTCACAAAGAGACCGACTTCTCAAGAGGAAGACACTAAGGGGTTTTACTCAGAGAGACTTAGGTTTGACTAGGGATGATTCAAGATGTATGCTTGTATTGCGCAGATCAAGTATGTGTTACATGAGTGACAACTACTAAGCTTTATAGAGGCAAGACCAGTGCACGGACCATGGAAAGAGAGAGAACAATTGTTACTAAGCAAGACAGAATCAGATGGAAGGTCAAGGAACATGAGCTGATGTAAGAGAATCAGCGAGGAGAGATTAGTCCGTGGAGATAGACACATCGTAGCCATGATTAGCTATGTGGAGATGAACAAGAAGAATCATGGAAGAACAGATAACTACGAGATAAGCGTTGGAAAGACATCTCGACGATTGACGTCTCCAGTTAGTCCAAGGGGAAAAAGAGATAATCAACAGTATGTGATGAAAAGGGAGAAAAACAGTAACATTACCCCTCTTGTATAATTGAGCTCCAGGCTCGATGACCAAACCTCGATGACCCCAGGGGTTAAGTAGAGGATGAGGGTGAGGGGCCATAAATTGCCAGCTGGCTGAGACGGGGTAGCACGCTCAAACGTACAGTCGTCAATGATGTGCCCAGATTGAGAGCAAGTTCCACAGACCCTAGAGGGACAGTATCGATCACCATGTCCCCAGTGATGGCAGTAGTCGCATTGGATAGTAAGACATTCATGGGCAAGATGGCCCGGTTTGAAGGTGCAACAGTTGGGGCATTGGTAGGTGGGGCAATCCTGTTGATAGTGACTTCGGCCAGAACAGTGAAAGCATCGCGTAGTATCAGATGCGAGAGGGAGGCGAAGTAGATGGTGGTGAGGGAGGACACGGGTAGGGGATGAAAGGACGTTGCCAGAGGAAGTGGAGAAGATGGCGGGCATAAGAGGAACATTTGCGATGAGCTCGTCCGAAGTGGAGCTAGCATCATCCTCGTCGGAGTCGACGGCAGTGGGGGTGTCAGTGGGGGCTGGGGAGGAGAGGTGAGAGGAAAGAGAGATTGTACGAGGGGGGGGTACCGGAAGGACTATGGGACGAGGGTGATTTAACAAGAAATTATCTACGGAATGGGAATAATGGTTGCGCTGGTCCTGTGGGAGAGATAGATAAATTCTACGGAAGGTGGGATAGATGTCAAGAGGGGGAATGGATTCGACATAAGTGTGAAAACCATGGTGGAACAGAGCGAGGAGGACATTGCGAGAAATGTTAGTCAGGGAGAAGTACATGACCTGATTGGGGGATGGGCTGGCCCAGATCATTCGAGCTAGGTGCAACGTTCCATGAAAAGCCTTGATGAGATCCTGTGTGGGGTAGTCATCATTGAACATAGGATCTTGTTCGATGGTGAGGACCAAGGTGGGGGTATCCAGGACGTTGGCGTAGAGTTCTAGTGTCGCGTACTCGGGGAGGTAGGAGGGATAGACATTTCTAGTGTGAAGTGGGGAGATTTGTCCGGCGAGGGGGGAGGCGGCAATGGCAGAAGTGAGGAAAGACATTTCGAGGAAGGAGAGTTGTTAGAACTGGGTGTTCGTAAGAGATACTCATGAAGAGACTGTCGATTACCAGCACCGAGTTCAAAGGTGGTGGAGCAGCTTATAAGCAGATAAGAGGTGGGGGGAATGGTGGAGATTAATTTCTGGTTCCCAGGTGTTTTCGGAAGAAGGATATCCCTTCCAAGCAGTGAGGTATTTTCATCCATTGGTGGGGCCTTTGTGCACTAATATTGCCATAACTTCATATTCTTCTTCCTGATTGATAAGGTCAGGTGGGGGAGTGGAGAAGCTGGGGCCGAAGGCGGCAGTGGTCTGATAGGGCGATAACAGGGAAGCATGGAAGACATTGTGGATTTTCCAGGAATGAGGGAGGCAGAGTTGGTAAGATAAGAGCGATAAGACTCGGATGATTTCGAATGGTCCCAGCCGCTTGGGGGATAATTTCCTGGAAGGGTATTGTAGTCGGAGGTTAGTGGTCTCGAGCCAGACCTTATCTCCGACTTTCCAGGGGTCGAATTTTTTCCAAGATTGGGAAATCATCAGTTTTTGGGCGATTTCGTGAGCGGTGAGGGCTTCTTTTCGGGAGGAATTGAGGGCGGAGAGTCGTTCTTCGAGGGCAGGAATGAAGGTTTTTCCAAAAGGTGGGAAGGATCAGGGTTCGTATCTGTAGAGTAGGGAGAATGGGGATTTTTTTGTGGAAGAGTGGGGAGCAGAGTTGTGATGAAATTTGGTGGCAGGGAGTAGAGAGGACCAGGAGTTGAAGTTGTTGGCGCAAAAGATCCTTAGGAATATTTCGAGTTCTTGATTGGTTCGTTCAGTTTGTCCATCGGTTTGTAGATGGTAGGCAGAAGATAAGCGGACGTCATATTTGAGTAGTCTAGTGAGTTCAAGGGTGAATGCAGAGGCGAATTGTGGGCCTCTGTCCGAGATGATGGAGTCGTAGAGACCAAACTGTTTGAAGATGTTTTCGTAGAACAAGAGGGCTACTCCCACAGCATCGATAGTTTTGGAGCAAGGGATTAAAATTACCCCCTTACTAAGGCCATGGTCAACCACGACCATGATGGAATCATGGCCCTCTGAGGGGGGAAGGTTGGTGATGAGATCTACAGAGAGTTGGCGGAAGGGAAGAGTGCAAGAGGAAGGGATGGGTGAGAGTGGGGGGCAAGTGGGGTGGGTGTTGGGTTTGGATTGCTGACAGGTGGGGCATCCGCGGATGAAGTGCCAGACAAAGGTGGATAGTCCAGGCCACCAGAAGTCGCATTCGAGGAGGGCTTGGGTGCGGAAGGTGCCCATGTGACCGGAGAGTGGTGAAGAGTGGATGGAGTGAAGGAGAGAAGATCGTGCAGCAGGAGGGACATACATGCGATTTTTGTAGAATAGGTGACCATTGTCAAATGTCCAGTCAGATAAAGAAGAACAGGGGAAGAGGGGGGAGCCTGAGGACAGCGTGGAGAGAGCGTCGAGGACAAGGGGGTCGTTGGAGAAGGAAGACTTGATGTGGTTAGCCAAAGAAAGGTCCAGGGCGTTGATGACAACGGGATCAGGCAGGATAGAGGAGTTAAGGTTATCGAGGGACGTATCAATGGAGTCGCGACGAGAGAGTGCGTCTGCTGGTCCCATCTTAGAGCCCGGGGTGACCTTCCAGAGGATGTCAAAGTCTTGTAAGAAGAGTGCCCATCATGCTTGTCTGCAGGAGAGTTTTCGTGGATCTCGGATGTAAGAAAGGTTTTTGTGATCAGTAATGATGGTGGTGGGAAGGGAGGACCCTTGGAGATAGTGGTGCCATTCTGTTAGGGCGAGGATGACGGCAAGGAGTTCTCAATCGTAGATGTCGTAGTTTCGTTCCACAGGGGCAAAGGTCTTGGAGAAATAGGCGATGGGTTGAAGGTTGCCATTGACATCATTTTGCATAAGAACTGCTCCTGCGGCGAGGATCGAGGCATCCGTTATGACGGTGAAGGGTTTAGAGAGATCGGGGAGAGATAGGATGGGGGCGGAACAGAAGGCCGAGATGAGGGTGGAGAACGCTCGTTGTTGAAAGGTAGACCAGAGCCAGGGTTGGTCTTTGCAGGTCAGAAGGGTGAGGGGAGCAATGATGTTGGAGAAGTTAGGGATGAATTTGTGATAGAAATTGGCGAAGCCAAGGAATGATTGGATTCCTTTGATGGAGGTGGGGGGTTTCCAGTCACGGATGGCCATGATTTTGAGGGGGTCCATGTGAAATTCTTCTTGACCAATTGTGAGTCCGAGGTATTCCATGGTGGGGGTGTCGAAAGAGCATTTGGAGATTTTTACAGAGAGGTTGTTTTCTTGTAGGCGTTGGAGGACTCTTCGAGTTCGTTCATGGTGAAGGGTGAGAGTGCCTTTCATATGGAGGCCCAGGTCGTCCATGTAGATTTTGAGCCATCACTCGGTGATCATGTCGGCAAAGATGTGGTTCATGAAAGCTTGGAAAGTGGATGGTGCATTGGAGAAGCCGAAGAACATACAGGTGGGTTCGAATAGTCCCAAGGGAGTGATGAAGGCTGCTTTCCATTGATCGGTTTCTCGGAGGCGGATGTTGTTATAGCCCCAACAAATGTCCATCTTGGTGAGGTAGTTCGTGTCCTTTATTTCATCGACAAGGTCAGATATGAGGGGTAGTGGGTAGGCATTACTAATAGTATGGCTGTTGAGATATCGGTAGTCTTGGCACGGACGGAGTGATCCATCTTTCTTAGGGACGAAAAAGAAGGGGGAGGCCTGGGGAGATTTTGATGGGACGATTTGACCAGTTTTGAGGTGTTCGTCGATGAACGATTGAAGGGCCACCTTTTCAGCTGGGTTCAAGGAGTAGATCTTTGCGATTTTGGGGTGGAAGGTGTCTTTGAGGTCAATAGTGTGATTGAATGGGTGATGAGGGGGAAGTTGGTTGTGTGTGGATTCTGCAAAGACATTGGCAAAGTTGGAACAGAATGTTGGGATGGGGATTTCTTTTTTCTGGGCAGTGATGGCTAATTCAGTGGAGATGGTCATTTTGTTCACAGACTCCTTGAGGAAGCCATTCAGGGGAGGATCCTCACGAAGAGACCTCTCGACCCTCTCAGGTGACTTGGAAGAGAAAGTGAGGGTTCGGGTTTTCCAGTTGATGATTGGGTTCCAGGTGGTTAGCCAGGGGGTGCTGAGGATGATCTGTGGTTGTTTTTGCTTAAGGACAAATAGTTTCACCAGGAAGGAGAGTGAGTTGCAGGTGATGGTAGTTTTTGTGATCCAGTTGATTCTTCCAGAGTGGTTTTCTGATCCGTCCACGTTGAAGGCAAGGATGGGGGAGCAGAGTCATTGGAGGGAAAATTTTCCCTTTGGGAGAAGTCAAGGGTCAATGAAATTCCCGGTTGCTCTGGAATCGATTAGAGCTGTGGTGTCGATGGTTTTTTGCACTGAGACTTTGAGATGTAGTGTTCTATTGTCTGGCAAGGCTACTAGTACATTGTGAGGAGAAGCAGACGTCGAAGCTACTTCTCTTTTCAAAACTCCTTTACTTCTTGGATTTTTGCAACAGTTACTCCACTAATTGACTCTCCTGGGTTCTCCTTGGGGTCTTCCTTGTAGCACATTTTGAGGATGGAGAGAATCTCCTTTTCGTCTTTTCGTCTGGTGTGAAGGGAGTTGACGTAAAGTTCTAAGGGAGATTTCGGCTTAGGGGGAGGTGCGGGGGGGTGAGCAGTGATGGCGGGAGTGGTGGTGGTGATGTGAACTTGGAGGGTTCTAGGGGTGGCAGTGACATTGTTGGATTTTCGACAGTTTTGAGCGTCATGGCCAATGGTTCAGCAGTGGAAACACCTTCCTTCCTTGATACATTTAGCTCTCTTGGTCGGCATGAGCTTGGATAAGGTGGTGGTATCAACGTTCATAGCATTAGGGTCTCGTGGGGTTGATTGATTGAAGGAGAAGGGAGCAGGGTTGGTATCAGTCCAGAGTGCTTGGATTCTCATTTTTTGGGCGTGGAAGGCCTTTGCCTTGGTTACCCAATCTGTGATGGTGGTGGGGACTGTTCCCATGGATAGGATCATGGTGGTGATCTGGTGGTCGAGCCCCAGAGCGAAGTGATCGATGAGAGTGGTTTTGTCAGTAATTCCAGATTTTCCGGCGAGGTTTTGGAAGTCTGTGATAAACTGTTGGAATCTGTCACCCGAGTGAGAGATTTTCTGGCGGAGTTTAGCAAGTTCGATGCAGGCAGAGGCTTGGACGTCGAATGGGAAGAAGGTGGTCTCAAAGTCAGAGATGAAATCAGCGAAGGTTTTTCCGACTGTGATGGTGGGGTCGGCCATCTTGTCGTACCATGCTTCTGCAAAAGAGGCTCCTCGACTGGAGGGCATCTTGTTTAGAGCGGTCATGATTCATTCGGGGTCTCCTGGGTACAGTGCCTGGTTGATTAGGAAGTATGCTCTCATGGCTTTCATCCAATGAGAGGCATCGGAAGGGAGGCCGGAGAAGTCTGCTGGGAGAGCGGCTTTGAGTTCGGAGGGCATGGCAGGTGAGGGTGATCTGGACCAGTTTATAGGGCTAGGGCTTCGAGATGGGGGTGGACTAGGTTGTTGAGGGGGTGGACTTGGTTGACGTGGGGGTGGGCTTGGTTGGCTTAGGTGACTAGACGGTGTAGGAGAAGGGCAAGGGGGTGTTCTTCCTACAAGGGATGGGTCTAATGGAGTTCTGCTGGATCCTGCAAGTCGTCGTGGAATTCAGTATTTGGTGAGGTCAGGAAGATCAGAGTCTTCTTCCTTGGGTGCTCGGTAGGACGTGGTGATAGTTTGTGGGTCCATCACCTAGGTAGGTGGGATCAGGGAGATACTTGATCTTTTGTTATGCGAAGCATATCAATGGAGGTCTCCGAGGGAATCGTTCAACTTGAGGCGATACTCACGAAGAGACCAACTTCTCAAGAGGAAGACACTAAGGGGTTTTACTCAGAGAGACTTAGGTTTGACTAGGGATGATTCAAGATGTACGCTTGTATTGCACAGATCAAGTATGCATTACATGAGTGACAACTACTAAGCTTTATAGAGGCAAGACCAGCGCACGGACCATGGAAAGAGAGAGAACAATTGTTACTAAGCAAGACAGAATCAGATGGAAGGTCAAGGAACACGAGCTGATATAAGAGAATCAGTGAGGAGAGGTTAGTTCATAGAGATAGACATATTGTAGCCGTGATTGGCTACATGAAGGCGAACTAAGAGAACAGTGGAGGAGCTAACAACTACTAGGTAAGCGTTGGAAAGACGTCTCGACAATTGACGTCTCCAGTTAGTCCAAGGGGAAAAAGAGGTAATCAACAGTATGTGATGAAAAGGGAGAAAAATGGTAACATGAAGAGGGTTGTGATTCCATCAGCAGTGATGGTTTTCTTGGTGGGGCAAAGAATTACCCCCTTTATAAGGCCGTGGTCGACCACGACCAGGAGACTATCAAATCCGTCGGAGACGGGGAGGTCAGTGATCAGATCGCAAGAGATCTGTTGGAAAGGATGGGTGCAGGAGGAGCATATGGGGGTGAGTGGTGGTGAGGTTGGGTGAGTGTTTGTTTTATTCTGCTAGCAGACAGCACAGCCGGTGACATAGTTACAGACATGAGTGGCCAGGCCAGGCCACCAGCATTCGGCGGCAACGAGTTGGTGGGTTTTTAAGTATCCAGGGTGGCCAGTGGTGGGGTGGTCGTGGTGTTTTGCCAAGACCGCTTGGCAGGAGTTGGGAGGTATGTAGAGGTGGCCATGGAAAGTGAGTGTGCCATCAATGGACTGCCAGTGGGAAAAGCGGGCATGGAAGGATGTGGGGAGTGGTGCGGAGAGGGACTGGATGGCCTGGAGGGCCGTGGGGTCAATGGAGCACTCCTCGGATATCTGCTTGGTGAGGAGGGAGTCGACGGATGTAATGAAGGCAGTTTCGGGGAGTAGAGTGACAGCAGTGTTGTCGGTGTCTTTGGAGTCATGGTCTGGACAGTGGGAGAGTGTGTCCAGGGCAGCAAGTTTGGCAGTGGGGGTGTAGGAGAACTTGAGGTCATAGTCCACGAGGTCAAGAAGCCAATGCGCCTGGCATCGGTTGAGGTCTTGGGGTTTGCAGAAGTAGGTGAGGTTTTGGTGGTTGGTGAAGACCTTGATGGGAAAGGGGGCACCCCTGAGATAGTGGCACCAGGCAGAGAGGGCACGCATGACGGTGAGGAGTTCGTGGTCATGGATATCATAGTTTCATCCGGCGGGGTTGAACGACTGGGAGATGTAGGAGCAGGGTTTCCACTCCCCATTGGGGTCGAGCTGTTGGAGGATTGCGCCTGAGGTGAACTTGGAGGCGTCGGTTGCGATGGCAAACTGGGTGCTGGTGTTGGGGAGTTGTAGGATGGGTCAGGATTGGAAGGCATCCTTGAGGGTGTCGAAGGCGTTTTGACATGTGGGGGACCATTCCCACAGTTGATTTTTCTTGGTGAGGTCAATTAGTGGTCGGACCGTGGTGGAGTAGCTTTCGATGAAGCATCTGTAGAAGTTAGCGAATCCCAGAAAGGAGCGAACTTGTTTCAGAGTGGTTGGGATGGGCCACTTAGAGATACCTTCGAGTTTGATGGGGTCCATGGTGATGTGGCCTGGTTTGACGACGAGTCTGAGGTATTCTACCTCGTTGGTGGTGAACTTACATTTCTCGAGCTTGAGGTGGAGGTCAAGCTCCGTCATTCATTGGAGGACACGGCGAGTCCTATCAGTGTGAGTGGTCTCATCGGGGGAGAAGATGAGGAGGTCATCCATATAGATGACAAGCCACCCTTCGGCAATTAGGTCTCCGAAGGAGTTGTTCATGAATTGTTGGAACGTGGTGGGGGAGTTAGTAAGCCCAAAGTACATGACATTGGGTTCAAAGAGGCCTCGGTGGGTTATGAAGGTGGCTTTCCATCGGTCTTCAGGGGTGATCTGAATGTTGTTGTATCCCCAATGGATGTCAAACTTGGTGAACTTGCAGGCATCCTTGAGTTTGTCGATGAGTTCGGAGATAAGGGGGAGAGGGTAGGCATCTCAAACAGTCGCCTCGTTGAGTTTTTGATAGTCCTGGCAGGGGCGTAGTCCTCCGTCCTTCTTGTGGACGAAGAAAAAGGGGGATGCTTGAGGGGATTTGGATGGGGAGATTTTCCCAGCAGCGAGGTTCTCATCAATGAATTTATCAGTGATGACTCTCTCATCAGGGGAGAGTGGGTAGATCTTCCTGATGGTAGGGGTGAAGTCGGGTTTTAGGGAGATCTTGTGATCATAGGGCTGTGACGGGGGTAGGTGGTTTGCGGCTTCTTGGGAGAAGACCAATTTGAATTCGGCATACTCCAGGGGTAGAGCGACCTTTGGGGCAGCAAGGGTTTCTTCTTTGGCGAGCTCAGTGGCCTTAGTAATCTTTGCTATCTGTGAAGCATGGAGGAATCTCAATCCACAACAGATGATGCAGAAGACAGATCAGTTGCGAATGGCGACATTGAGGTGTCTTTCCTCTACTTCTCGGTCTAGGTAGTTGTAGAGGTGGTCATGGTCCATGGTCCGGACAGGGATGGAGTCTGGTTCATGGATGGGGAAGGTGTAGACCTTGTCATGTCATTGTTGGTCCTTCTTGCATTTGTGGTGAAGGAGTTTTGACTGGTCAATGGACTCGTTCAAGGTCATGGTGCAAGTGGTCCAATTGATGTTTGGGTTGGCGGAACAGAGCCAAGGGAGTCCAAGGATGAGGTTATCTCGTCCTAGGTGCAAGACATGGAATAGGACTTTCTGAGCGAGTCCTTCGATGTTGATGAAGAGGGAGCAGGTGTGGGTGATCTTCCCTTGGTGGTTGATGGTTCCATCGGCGTTTTTGGCAAGGATGGGAGTGGCAAGTCTGGTGGTGGGGAGCTTGTGTTTAGTGACAAAGCTGTGGTCAATGCAGGAGATGCTGGTGCCACTGTTGACGAGCGCCTTAGTGTCAACGGTTTTCATGGTGTATGAGGGGTGTATGACTTGGACCAGAATGATCATTGACTTAGTCACAGCTTTTACAAGTACAGAGGTGATGTAGAAAGGTGCTAATGTCGAGGTAGGCTTCCTTTCTAAAAATCCTGAAGGAATACGGCCTTAACTGATTCCTCATCTTCATCATTGTCCTCAACCTCTTGGAGGCAAGGTATTTCTTTGTCGTCAGTGACCTCAGCCACCTTCTTGGTTGGTGGGCGAGGGGTTTTTGGTCCCTATGGGGAAAAAGCTGGGCAGGTCCTGGAGGGGTGGCCACTTTGGCAGCATTGGAAGCAGAGGTTGTTCTTGATACAGTGCTGCTTTTCTTCAGGGGTCATCTTGGTGATGGTGCAGACGATGTCCACATCCATAGCATTAGGGTTGGATTGATCCTTCGGGGAGAAGGTGATATTCTTGGTGCGAGTTGTGCTGGATCAGGAGGTGACTTCATGGGCACGGTTCCACATGTTGTCAAAGTGGGTCGCCTTAGAGTACCAGTCTGCGATGGTAGTCGGGGGGGTTTCCATTGGATAGATTTTGTACATGATGGACGAGGGGAGTCCAGCGGCGAAGTAGGAAATAAGGACATTGTCGTCTGTGATCTGGGTGATGGTGACTTTGCTATGGAAGGTAGCAATGTAGTTGAGGAGGGTTGGAGAGAACCCATCCTTCTTTTTCTGCATATGGGTGGTGGAAAGTCAAGTGATGGTGTTTCCAATTGAGTCCTGGTGTTTGAACGTGGTTTGGAATTCCACAGTGAAAGCAGCGACAGAGCCGAGGTTGATGGTCCTGGTGGAGATGCACTTCTGGCGAAAGGTTGCAGCCCATACGGCTGTGGATCCTTTGGTCATATGTAAAAGAGCAAACGTGATTTTCTTCACATCGGTGTTGTAGACATCAGTGTTGACGAGGAGGTAGAACTGAACAGTGTTGAACCACTGTTTGGATTTATCATAGGACCCATCAAAGGGTTCAGGGGCTCCAAGATGGAGTTCCTTTGCAGACATTGTTGCTGGGGGCGAGGGTAAGGGTGCGACGGTGGGGCGCATGCAAGAGAGAGGGAAGCCTGTGAGGGCAGGCAGCTTAGTAGGTCTGGTAGGGAGAGACATGCTCAGTTGCGTGGCAGTGGGTGTGGGAGTCGAAGGGGAAGGAACTCGCGGAATACTAAGGTGGTGGGCAAGTCCTTGGGTGAGGTGGATGGTTTCATCTTCCTCTTGGGTAGAGGTGGGGTTGATCTCATGATCTGAGTGTTCAAGGGACGAGGGGGATGAGGGTTCGGGGGAGGACTGGCCTTGTTCGGGCATACCTTGGGGGAGGAACCAGTGGGAGCTAATGGTGACACAGTATCCAGGGAATTACCCTGTGCAGGTTGATCACAGGAAGGGGGTGCACAGTTGTCCAGGGAATCACCTCATACAGACTGAAGGCGGGAAAGGGAGAGTGGAGCAACCTGAAAGTCATCCGTAGAGAGGCAGCTTAGTCTTTTGTTATGCTGGGCTGTGGAATACCAGCAGGGACTCAAAGTGAGCTCAAGGTGGATACAAAGACAAGGGAGGATACATGGAGTGTCCCAACAGAAGTCTTTGGAGACATGTGTTCAAGAGGACTCCTTGAACAGAAGTGACATCAAACGACCTGCGGTTGGACTTCAAGGGATTACCTTAAGTCCAGGACAAGGTTACAAGGTGGAGACCTAGGGGTGACCCATAGTCTCAGTGTGTGGATAACAGACCACAATGAGGGGAGCGAGGAGTGGGCTTAGAGCTCATAGAATTGAATAGACTAAGCTGAGGGAAATACAGGGAGGCAGAGAGGTATATGTACATATGCAAAAAAGCTTAGGTAATGGGCTTCTAGTAAGCCTGAGATAAGGAGTGAGTCATCCACAGTAGATAAGGATGAGTCACGATGAGTCAGTTCTAATAATACAATGGCTCTGAGATAAGATGGAGCAGAAGGAACCGGGGAAGTGGAACTCGGGGCGTAGATGGAGTTCCTAAGTCTGAGATAAGACAGGAGACAGGCAAGGACTTAGCTAAGTGAGAAAGGAAAAGGAAATAAAAAGGAAAATGGGCGATCTACCATGGATCGTAACAGGAACTCCATTCTCTTCTCCCCAGTTCAAGTCATCCCTTGGCCTGACCTCCTTCATTCCCCCCCAGCCACTCTCTCCACCGTCTGTCATCAATGTGGTCTACGAGGTCATTATCTTCAGGACTGCCCCCAACACTGCTGCAACCACTGCCACCTCTATGCCCCTGGACATCTTACAGTTCAGTGTTCACTTTTCCAGTGTGACTACTGCCATAATTGGGGTCATATGGAACACTTTTGCCCCCATCACAAATGTGGAATTTGCCACAAACCTGGGCACATCATCGGTAACTGTCCATTTGAGGTCCTATCCCCCTCTCAGCAGGGCTCTATTTCCAGACTGGGTTCGCCCACTGGAAGATCCTCTTCATAGAGATGGGAGGTTGATTGAGCCTGGGGCTCGATTATATGAAGGGGGTAATGTTACAATTCTAATTCCATTTCATCGCATTCTCCTTGTCATACACTTTTCATCCATAGTCTCTTTCTACAGACAGCACATCCCACGAGCCAACATAGCTTACCTTTTCATTGGTGGACCTTCCCTGATGTTCCTTACCTACCTCTTCTAGATGACTTTTCTAACGATCCTTTCCCTCCCAGACTATCCTCCTAACTAAGTTCTCTTATACTTAGTCATTCCCCTATTCCTCATTTAGTTTGCGTCACGGTCTGTGCATGGGAGTCTCTCTCTCTCTCTCTCTCTTTCACTATAAGTACCAGTCATCGTTCACATGTATTTCCCTATTCTCGATCTGTACAATATTAGTGTATAGTCTTGAGTCTCTCCCTAGTCCCTCAATCCCCTGAAGTTCTTAGCAACTCTAAGAACTTATCCCTAGCCTCAGCACTCCTCAGAGACCACTTTATTCTTCACAATCCCTGTTAGATGTCGGTCTCTTTGTGAGTATCGCCTGACAGTCAATTATCCTCAAACCCTGGTCATCCCACGTACACTATGTGTAACAACCTTGGCTGTCCACTTGGAACCCTCACATTGACTGGAAAGGTCATACACTCACCTTACCTTCTTCTAAACCCCAGAGAGTAAAGAGGTCTCTTCATGAGAATCCTCTCCTGAACAGTTTTCTAGAGGAAGAAGTGAACAAAACCACCATCTCCATGGAACTCGCCATCTCTGCCAACAGGAAGGACATCTCCATCCCTGATTTCTGTAAAGACTTCACTGACGTCTTCGCAGAATCAACACATGATTGACTTCCTCCTCATCAAACCTTTGATCATACCATTGATCTCAAAGACTCCTTTGTCCCCAAGATCACCAAAATCTACCTGCTAAATCCTTCTGAGAAAACAACACTTCAATCCTTCATAGACAAACACCTTAAAACTGGATGCATCATACCTTCTAAATCCCCCCAAGCCTCCCCTTTCTTTTTTGTCACCAAAAAAGATGATTCCCTTTGTCCCTGTCAAGACTACAGATACCTCAATAGTCATACCATTCGTAATGCCTACCCTCTCCCCCTCATCTCCAAACTTATTGATGAGATGAAAGACACCAACTACTTCACCAAGTTCAACATCTGATGGGAATACAATAATATTCACATTCACGAATCTGACCAGTGGAAAGCTGCCTTCATCACACCCCTTGGACTTTTTGAACTCACAGTGATGTTTTTCAGCTTTTCCAATACACTGTCCACCTTCCAAGCTTTCATGAACCATATCTTCACTAACATGATCACTGAATGCTGGCTCAAAATCTACATGGACAACTTGGGCCTCCACACTAAAGGAACCTTAGCCTTATATCATAATCATACCTGACATGTCATCCAACATCTTTATGAAAACAACCTTTTCCTCAAGATCTCCAAATGCTCTTTCGACACCCCCACCATGGAATACCTTGGCCTCATCATCAGTCACAGCCACTTACACATGGACCCCCTCAAACTTTCTGCTATTCAAGATTGGAAACCCCCTACTTCTGTAAAGGGGGTTCGCTCCTTCATCAGTTTCACCAACTTCTACTGCAAGTTCATCCCCAACTTTTCCAATATCGTCGCCCCTTTGACTTTCCTCACACACAAAGACAAACCTTGGGTTTGGTCTTCCCTCCAACAAACTGCCTTCTCTTCCCTCATCTCTGCCTTCTGTTCTGCCCTGGTACTCACTTTTCCTGACACCACTAAGCCCTTTTCGGTTATGACTGATGCCTCTCTCTTCACAGCTGGAGCAGTTCTTATGCAAGCCAATGTCAATGGCGATTTACAACCTGTCACCTATTTCTCCAAGACATTTGCCCCTGCAGAATGAAATTATGACATCTATGACTGCGAACTCCTTTCCATCATTCTAGCACTCACAGAATGGCGTCAATACCTGCAGGGCTCCTCTCTTCCTGTCACCATTATCACTGACCATAAAAACCTCTCCTATATCTGCAACCCTTGTAAACTCTCTCACCAACAAGCCTGTTGGGCTCTCTTCCTCCAGGACTTTGACATTATCTGGAAGATTTCCCCTGGAATCCATATGGGTCCCACTGATGCCCTGTCTCACTGAGATTCTATTGACACCTCCCTTGACAATGTCGACTCCCCCATTCTCCCTGACCCTGTTGTCATTAATGCCCTAGACTTTTCCCTCACATGCCATATCAAATCCTCCTCTGCCTCTGACCCCCCTTGTTCTCAATGCTCTTTCTGCCCTCTCCAGAGGCTCCCCCCTCTTCCCTCGCTCTACCCTTTCTGACTGGTTCTTTGACAATGGCCACCTCTTTTACCAGAATTGTATGTATGTTCCCCTTTCCGCATGCTCTACTCTTCTCCACTCCATCCACTCCTCCCCTCTCTCTGGCCATATGGGCACCTTCCACATCCAGGCCCTTCTTGAACATGACTTCTGGTGGCCTGGCCTCTCCTTCTTTGTTTGCCTCTTTATTCGTGGTTTCTGTTATGCTGGGCTATGGAATACCAGTGGGGACTCAAAGTGAGCTCAAAGTGGATACAAAGACGAGGGAGGATACGCAGGGTGTTCTGACAGAAGACTTCGGAGACACACGTTCAAGGGGGAGGCCTTGAATGGCAGCAATGTCAAACAGCCTGCAGATAGACTTCAAGGGGTTTCCTTAAGTCCAGGACAAAGGTACAAGGTGGAGACCTAGGGAGGACCCATAGTCTCAGTGTGTGGATAACAGACCATGATGAGAGGAGCAAGGAGTGGACTTAGAGCTCGTAGAATTGAGTAGACTAAGCTGAGGAAAATACAGGGAGGCGGAGAGGTATATGTACATATGCCAAGAAGCTTAGGTAATGGGCTTCTAGTAAGCCTGAGATAAGGAGTGAGTCATCCGCAGTAGATAAGGATGAGTCACAACAAGTCAGTTCTAATAATACAATGGTTCTGAGATAAGATGGAGCGGAAGGAACCGGGGAAGTGGAACTCAGGGCATAGATGGAGTTCCTAAGTCCGAGATAAGACAGGAGATGGACGAGGACTTAGCTAAGTGAGAAAGGAAAAGGAAATAAAAAGGAAAATGGGTGATCCACCATGGATCATAACATTACCCCTGTGCTAGGAGTGAGACTCCGACAAACCTTACTCTAAAGGTCGATATATCCGGCACCTGGGGAGCCCGTCATGTTAGCATAAGTGACATCATCAAAGACATCATCAACATCATTGTCTCCATAGTTATGGGTCTTGACAGGGGAGTGACGACGAGGTTGGCGGTAGTGACGATGCAGTGGTGGTACGGGACGCGGGGGGGAGATGGGCGAACTCTACGGTCGCGGTGTTGCTCCGGGGATCAGTTCCCTTGGGAAGATCCAGACAATGAGGAGAAATGAGGAGGGGGAAGGGGTCGATGAAGGGGACAGCATTTCTGTGAGTGTCTTGGGGCAAAGTTGAGACAGATCGGGCATTGGTAGGTTTGACAGTTGGCCCAAAAGTGACCAAGGTGGTGGTAGTGGAAGCATGCCTGGCAGTATCTAGGGTGGGATGGCAAGAGGGGGGTGGTACCTTCATTGCCAGTCCAGAATGCTTCTACTCGGTCTAGGAAGTCTATCTCGGCCTGGTTGAGAGGGGAGGTAGATGCGGAGGGGGTGGAGTTGGCTCGGCGAGCCTGTTGTTCAGAGTGTTCCTTCAGATACCTGTCAAGGTCCTGAAAGAACTCAAGCACTCCGAGCTGGTAGGCTAGGAGGAGGGAGATGGCATGTGCGTCCCGGTAGATGGACAAGAGGACAGTATGCAGGCAGGCTTGCTGCGCATCAGAGGGATTGGAGGAAATAAGGCCGAGGCGGGCGATCTGCAAGTAGAGTTTAGAGACCAGCTCTAGGGGTGATGTGTCTTTGATGAGAGACTGCATCGGAATAACGAGGTGCGAGTCGGTCAAGGACGACACAAGCTCTTGGAGATCCACTTGAGAGGGGTAGTCTTCCCTGAGATGGTGGGCATTGATAGGGATGTTGATGCTTAGGATAGGCATCGGGACTATGGTTGCAAGAGAGATGGGGGGTAGTTTGGGAGAGCGGTCTCCCCAACATGGGGGACCAGCAGTGGGGGATCCCCATCCAGGGGAAGGAGCATGGGAGGAAGAGGTCATGGGATCATATATGGTGGACGTGTGCAAAGCTATAGTAGGGAAATCTATGGGTAAGTCATTGGCGAGAACAACATTGTATTCATCAGCAAGGGAAGACGAGGGGGAAGGAGATGAGCAAAGGGACGATACTGTAGTAATAGAGGACATTGTTTTTGATGGTTTTTTGGTTTCTTTTGGGTACACTATGGGAGAGGGAATAAGAGAGTGGGGAACTAAGTGGGGAAGGCACAGGGGTGTACCTTCTTATAGGCAAGGAGGATGGTCCATGTGCATTTGAAATCCTTTTCGGGGAGCCAGAAGTCATCATTGGTGGAATATCCTTTCCACCAGACCAGATAGTGGCGCTTATCCAAAGCACCATGGTGGCGTATGATCTTTTCTATTTTGTACTCCGCTTGTCCACCGATGAGCTCCAGTGGGTTCTTTTGGAAATGGGGGCCATAGACGGCGTTTTGGCAATAAGGAGATAAGAGAGAAGCATGGAACATGGGGTGGAGTTTCCACGTTTTGGGGAGGGCTAGGTGATAGGAGACAGGGGATAGGATGTCAGTGATAACGAAAGGTCCTTCTCTTTTTGGGGAAAATTTGGGATTGGCTAGTTCCCAGCAGGGGTTTCAGGCCTTGAGCCATACCTTATCTCCTTTACTAAAAGGGGTGAAGGGTCATTTGTTTCGGTTGGCCATCACTTGGCGAGCCAGTTCGTGGGAAGCGAGTGCTTCATTTTGGGCGGAGGAGAGTTCTCTGAGTTGGGTTTCGATGGCAGGGACACTGGTGGTTGGAACTAGAGTGGGTAGGAGATTCAGTTTGTACCTCATGAGGAGGAAGGATTGGACTTGTTTTATGGTGGTTGGGACGGGCCATTTGGAAATGCCCTCTAGTTTG
>JBBPLO010000148.1:13655-30646 GCA_038089835.1 Retiboletus flavoniger
TTCTCCTGGAGGCGCTCTCCGCAACTGGACTACGATCCATCCGCTATGCGAAAGAGATCCCTCTTGTAAGGTCTGTCAAGGAAATCGGTCGGCCTCCTGTTCTCTGAATGGCTCTAGGTTCGTCATTGCTAATGATCTATCGCCTTCCGCGACTGCCGCGATGAAGAGGAATGTCGAGATTAACGGACTTGGACCATCCAACGAAGAGATCATCACGCCTGACGGACAGCAGATGATCAAGCCGAACCCAGGCAAAGTCCGAGTTCACGAAGATGATGCATGGTATGTCCGTTCTGCCGACCACACGATCCGATCGACTGACAAGTTGTTAGCGCTCTAATGTACAACCATCGCACGGAGAAAACTCGCGTCGATGTCGTCGACCTTGATCCGTATGGCACTGCTGCCCCCTTTGTTGATGGTGCCGTGCAAGCCGTGAACAGTGGAGGCAAGTCAGCAACCGGGGGTGTGACAGTTTGGCCCTAATGTCGGTCATCATAGGTCTGCTTTGTGTGACATGCACTGACATGTCGGTCCTTGCAACTACGAATTACTCTGAAAAATGGTGGGAACGTCATTCATGGTTTTGTACTTTATACTCACATCTTTGACAGCTTCTCGAATTATGGTGGTATGCCTGTAAAAGCGGAGTACTCTCACGAGGCTGTAAGTTTGGTATCGGTCCGCAGATCCATTGGTACCTATCAGGGTATAGGCACTCCGGCTGGTCTTGAACACGATCTCGACGTCCGCGAGCAGATACGGGCGCTACATCGAACCACTTCTATCCCTGTCGATCGACTTTTACGTTCGTATCTTCGTGCGGCTCCATGCGGCTCCTGTAGAGGTGAAAAAAGCAGCCAGGTAACACTGTTGCATTGCTTACGCCATTACCGGCAAAGCTGACGTTCTCAACGAAAGTAAAACCTCCATCTATTACGTCTGCTCGGGATGCGCCTCCTTCCACGAACAAAAATTGGGGCGGGTGGTAGAAAAGACGAATGAACATTCCGGCGCGGTCAACCTTCAATACAAAACGGCCACTGGCCCCCCCGTCAATTCGACATGCCCCGAGTGTGGTTTCAGCATGCACGTGCGTTGGCGCCTCTCTGCGGTCCGGGCGTGTGTTGATGGCATAAGTGTGGTACATAGCTGGCGGGTCCGATGTGGTCGGGTCCGCTCCATAATCCCGAGTTCGTGGCCAAAGTCGTCGAACACGTCGACCGAAATGCGAAGAATTATGGGACGTCGATTCGTATGAAGGGGATGTTGGCCGTCGCCCAAGAGGTTCGTGCATCACACATGGATGACATATCGACCGTGCTGACGGGATGTCATGCTGTTCGCAGGAACTTGACGTCCCGTTTTATTTCACCCCCGGAAAAGTTGCGGGCACGTTCCACTGCTCGACGCCCGCGCTCGACGACGTCGCGTACGTACGCTGTGTATCATTTTACCATGCTTGCTCATTCACGGACCCCATTTCTTATTCTTGTTCACCCTCTAGCTCGGCGCTGCTCAACGCAGGCCACAAAGTCTCGCGCTCGCACGCGTCGGCAGGGTCACTCAAGACGACCGCCTCGCGCCAAGAGATCTACGACATCTTTCGAACGTGGACACAACACCATCCAGTACGGATGGACCGAGTTTCGGAGACCTCGCCCGCCGCAAGGCTGTTGAGCAAGCAGATCAAGTACGTACAGTCCCTTGGTATCTCCATGCCTCGCGGCTCATGAGTCACGTCTTTTGTACCCCGTCTCTCGTCTCTCGTGTTGCATGATACGACCGTTGATGGGTGTTCTGTGTCTCACCCATCTCCCTCCCTCTGCGCACGACATCGCATCAGGACGCAAGTGGACTTCAAGAAGCATCCCGAGTCGGTGACGCGGACGAGCGACGTGCGGATCGTCCGGTATCAGCCGAACCCAGCGCCGAATTGGGGACCGGGGTCGAGGGCAGGTGGGAAGCGTAAGCGGGAGCGATCCGACGAGGGGCGATGAACGGAAAGAAAACTAGGAACGCCGATGCGATATGCACCGTCAGCATTGTCGTTGACGTCCGGCGGAAAGTACGACCCGTTCGCGATCTGGTTTGATCGTGTCGTACGTACACCGAGCCGGCCCACGAGTACCTTTGTAATACCGTATTGCCGTTCGATAATGGGGAGATACCGTCATCGAAGAATTCCGACTCGTTCGTTTGGTCCGCTTCTGCTTGGGAGCCCGACCTGAAAACATGCCCGAATAAGGTGCGAACAAGGGCCGACAGGTGCCAGCCCAGTGGGCCGTTCGTTCGAACCGACGCATCTCGTCATCATTTTCGACATCGACCACTATATCCGTTGGTTGGGACAGCCGCTAATTCTAAAGAAGCGCCCTGTGACGTAACGCGGGAGCAATTACATATGCACCACCCAACCGTGATGTGGGTTATTATTTTTAGTAGGGACCACTCCAGCACAATGTAGGCAGTCGAGACCGCGCGCCGCTTAGACCGTTACGCCAAAAGCAGTGATACTGAATGGTTAACATCCAGTACCCCGAGTGGTATATCTGCTAGTTATAGGTACCTAGGTGAGCTTGTAGGCTTACACACAAATCTTCATGTCGTACTAGTTACACATGTTCAGGCTTTGCTCGCCACCCACTGAGATGAGTACCATGATCATGATAGAGCTTTCTGTGCTAGTACCGACTACCTACAATACTTTGTTCGATAGGTTAGCTCACTTGATTTCCGAACCACCTGAGTTACTTAGTATTCAGTGTTAAACGCAGTAGCAGTCTACTCATGGTGAAACATGTAGTTTGACCCCGGATGATGCCCATCAAAGTTTCAACTATTACCGGGGCATATATATTGATGGGCAACAACATGTCGGGAGCGGTGAGTCAAAATTTAAGATTGGCACAGATGGACACTACAGTCCGAGGTTTGAATGCGTTCTGAACAAACTGGAGAAATTCAGGAGGAAAAGAACGTAGAATCAACCTGTGTTCGGCTTCGTCCCATCACTCAACGTTGAACAGGCCTGTCAGACATTCGGGATGGCATGTATCCATCACAGGTGCTACATATGTGGTAGGTACCTGTGTCAAGGTCGATTCGCTCAATAACGAGGCCCAATAACCCCCTCCGCTTCCAAACTTTAACTCGTCTCACATATCCACCCACTTATCTCATCATGTACTTCATTAAGACCTTTGTCACTCTCATTTCTGCCGCTGCCCTGTCGGCTCCAGCACCTGATGTATACAGACGTGATGCACGTTGCTCCATTTTCTTCCCAAGCAGGAGAATGATAGCTGACCGTAGCTTTGTCCACAGAGCTACAGCCTTCTTGTTGACTGCTTCTAAAACGGTAAACTCACCTCGTCTATACCTCAAGCAATGCGCTAAGACGCGTGTTCAACCATGGGCTGTGAAGGCACGTTCTCATTTCCAAACGCGCAGTAAGGGATGTGCACTGTGGGCCCATACAATGGATACTCATGTGCCAAGTGTGGCGGCGGCGTTGGTGGTTGCTCGGATAATAGCTGCGAGGAGCAACCCATATACAGTTATTATGAGAACGGCAGGTGCCCTGAGGTAGCTTCCCTCTGCACTACTGGAAAGCATCAGGGCTATCCTTGCAAACTGCCTAGCGATATCGGCGTCATCCCGCCGTAAGGTGATGGTTGTTGCTGAGGTCATTGTTGACTTGCTTCACTGGTCACCTTACGTCTGCGCTTTCAGTTACTGTTTCGTGTACTAGCGGACACATCAACATTGTACCTATTACATAACTATCTTGGCATGGAGTGTTGTAAGCAGTGCCTGGTGCCCCGTGAAACACATGAATGCGTACCAGAAATATCGCATAGCCGTCGGTTATAGCGTGTAGGCGACTCGTTCAAGCGATCTGGTTCGGTCGTATTCTACGTACGCCGAGCCAGCCCATGAGCACCTTTGCAATACCATGTTACCGTTCAGTGATGGGGAGATACCGTCGCCGAAAAGTCTCGACTCATTCGCTTCTGTGTCGGATCCCGATCCGACAACATGCCCATTCGGAACGAGGTGTGAACAGGGTCGATCGACAGGTTGACGTTCATCTGCAAAGACAGCCCGTAACGTTATCGCTTCACGACTGTAAATTGAATGAGCTCAAACTGCGCTATTCCTTTTTCGTCCGTCTGGAGGTGGTTTTAGCAAGGCGGACGCTTCGGCTAACCAGGTTCCGAGTGTCTGATGTTCGTTCGGACCGACGCGCCTCGTTATCATTTCGACATCGACCATGACATCTGTCGGTCAGAACAGCCACTACATATATTCTAACGTAACACGGGAGCCTCGGAGAACTCGGAAGATGTTGTCCGTGGTCGTTCCGCGAGCTCTGATTGGCTGATGGTGAGTTATGAGTTATGGTTGCAAAATCCCCCCAGACCAGCTCGGGAAATGGACAATCCTATGGGTTATGGGTTATATGAGAGTCGACTATATCCTGTTTCTGTCACCCGGCATTAGGATGGGTTCAATTGCTCATGTAAAAGGACCCTTTTGCTTTTTTTCGCTGGCGCCCGTACAATCACCGTGACGGCTCTCGAATGGCATGTGAAAGCGTCGTCGAGCGGAAATACCATAGAGTGAGATAAATCAAGATCTATGCTGACATACGTCAACTTTTTTTTGATCACCCAAATTAACACGCTGAACGCATATCAAACTAGTCAACGAGATAGCAATGCGAACGAAAAACGCCATCCTAAACGCAAACAGTGAGAGCGGGGTATATCCTGTACAACGGGGAGGGAGAGAGAGGAAAGAGAGAAGTATCCACACATACATATACAGACACGCATACAAGCTAGATTAAGGGATGCATCGAAACTCAAGTCCGAAGAAGGGTATGTGGATTTTTAAAAGCGAACGTCATATCATGTCAATGAGACGAGAGTGGTGCCTTGATCCAACGACGTGTCTATATGACGACGTCAGGGACGGGTGGACGTAGAGGTAAAAACGATAAGCCATAGACGATAAGCGTCCGACGGAAGGCAGCGATTAAGACGATCCCGGCGGGACGAGTGTCACGCCGTGACCTCGATCGTCGGGACGCCACCCTTGATAGCAGCATTGCCCTTGCCGCTCGATGTCCCAGTTGGTTTCTTGACAGGCAACCACGCATGCTGAAGAAGCTCTCCAGCGCTCGGGCGTGCAGTATGGTCGATCTCGAACGTCTTTGTCAAGAAGTCGGCCGCTTCGGCCGAAATGTCGGACGGGATCGCGGGTTTGGCTGACTGCCCAATCTGCATGCGGGGTGTAGGTGAGCGAGGTGCGGTGAGGACGCGCAAGGATGCGCTTACTTTGAAGATGGCTTGCATCTGGGTGAGCTGCGCCCACGGATGTTCGCCCGTGAGCATTTCGACGACGAGACATCCCACGCTCCAAATGTCCGCCGCGCTCGTGTGGGCCTTTTGTTGTACCACCTCGGGCGCCATCCAAAATACCGAACCCTGCAACGACGGTCGGTTCATGCGCTTTCCCGTAAGGAGATCTGGAAAAGGGCGCAGTTCAGCCACACACGCCGGCGACGCGATAGAATACGAATGATGACGTACTGCCGTCGACTTTTTTGGATATACCGAAATCGGATATCTTGATGCCGCCCTTGTTGTCGACGAGGATGTTGGCGCCCTTGATGTCGCGATGAATGATGTCGCGCTCGTGAAGGTAGTTGAGACCTTGGAGGATCTGGCGGACAAAGTTCTTGACGAGGGGTTCCTCGAACGCGCCATAGTTGCGTAGGAGCGCCGTCACGGACCCACCCGGAACGTACTCCAAGAAAATGTTGAGAAAGTCGTCGTCGACGGAAGAGTCTGACGTAAACAGGTTCGTTTAGCCGGGATGACAATGAGCAGGGCGGCTTACAGAGATACTGCACGATGTTGGGATGGGAGAGGTCTTTGAGGAGGTCGATCTCGCGCTCGAGGGCACTGAGCATGCTTTTCTTCCGCTCTTCGTTGGGTGCGGATCCGGTTGGGAGTTCGACTTGCTTGACCGCCATGAGCAGACCGTTAACGGCATCCATGCCGAGGTAGACTTTCCCGAACGAGCCAGCGCCGATCAGGGCCCCTTTGATCCATTTTGTGCCTATTTCAGGGGTCAGTTACACACGCCGGACAAACTGGTCCGACAGCTCACCTCCGCTCGACGTCATCGTGCGGCCGGTCTCGTCCTCCTCCTCGGTCTCGTACTCGTCTTCGTCTTCCTCCTCAAACACTGTGTCCTCCGCGAGGCTCGTTACATCGTCAATGTCCGGTTCCACCTTTGTCCAGTCTTCTGCCCCTTCCACACCCATGTCTACCGCCATACTCTGTCTCCGGTTCTCCACCTCCGCCGTGATCTCGTCCACCGTCAGCAGACTCGCCGTATCCGACCGGTCCTTTTTGCTCCTAAGCTCTGTTATGAAACTTGTCCGCTTCGACGCGTTGGAACTCGTCCGCGACAGTCGCCTGCTTCCCGTCAGATCCTCCATCGACTCAGACAGCGACTCCGTCGGGAACGTCACCGGGGGCAACAAGTGCGGCTTCGAATCGATGCCAGACAGCTTTTCCACGTCGTCGCCCGTCAGGATCACCGAGTTCCCGTCTTCGGTCGAGATCGACACCCGCGGCGCGTCTTCAACGCCTTCGCTTGCGACCGTTGACGCCTTGCCCGTCGACATCACCGAGTTCCGCTTGGACGACAATCCATGCGACCCTTGCGTGCTCGTGCTGAACCGCGACGGTAAAGGCGGGTTCAGCGACATCATGCTCTCCCGCTTGTACTGGCCCCCCACCGTCGACGCCCGCAGCATCATGCTGTGTCTCGCCGTCCGAAGCGCCTTCTTCTCCGCGAACGGGAAGTACTCGGTCAGATGCGTCGTGATCAACTCGCTCGGGGGTCGTTGTCCGAAAAAGTTGCGCAACTTGGAGGGTCGCTTGGCAGATGCTTGTACTGGTGTGGGCGAGATGGGTGGCTCGAGTGCCTTTTCGGGATCGCGGACGCCGAGTCCGCTCAGGATGCTGATCGTGCTTGCGCGTTTGATCGACTTGTTCGTTTTCTGTCCGTCACCGATCGTAGTCGCATACTCGGATAGCGGCACGTCCGCGTCAGGTTCGTCATCAGATGCAGACTGTCGTACACCCGGGAAGGGGAACATGCCTCGTGCTGGAGATGTAGGACTGGAAGTACGCGAAGAGGTCATTGGTGGATCTTCACCGAATATCCGCGCAAGAGTCTTGGACCGTTTCGTCCGGCCGGTCCGACGGAGCGTTAAACCTTGCTCTTTGATGAAATCCGGTGGACCGTGACAGACTGCCAAAAGCTCGGCCTCGGAAAGGGGTTTCACTATCACATATTGGTCGGCCCGTCAGCGTTAGTGACGGAGAACTTCGACACCAACCGTTATCACGCAGGTCGTCACTCTCCAAATATACACACCACCCATCCACGCTCAGTCCTCCATCATCGGTCTCGATTCGGTTCATGATGTTCGTGGCATCGTCTTTTCTGCGCGCAGCTACCTTGTCACACTTGCGCAAGACTTTCTCCATCACTTCAATTCCCCCCGCACAATCTGCGACATCGACGACGCATGAACGACCTTCATCGGGAAGTATAAATTTAACGAGTTTCCGGCGGAGGTCGTCTAGAGAGAGTTGTTGATTGTGAGTCGACGGGTGAAACGGACCGCGCCCGACCGTGAACGCAGGTGATGCGGGGTTAGACGATGGGTTCTGAAAAGATTCGCTAATTGGAGACAATGCCGCACCGCTTAGAGAGGGCTGTGCAGATGCATAGGGATGTTGAGTGGTCCCTGATGTAGATGGTCGCGGGGGCAACTTGGCACTGGGAACTGATCCCATGGGAGAACCAAGGCCCGCGAATGAGATGTTTCTTCCATGCGCAGCACCATTGGTAGGACGTGGCGATGGGCCAAACGGAGAGGGAGAACGTAATGTTGGTTTAAGAGTGGAAGATCCAGATCGAGGGTCGGAGGGGAGGCCATATGCAGGCCAGTTATTGGACGAGTTACCGGATGAGGGAGTAAGCAGGTTTTGAGAGGACACGGCAGGGGCTGGAGGAAGGGGAGAGTTGGCGTAAGGGGTGGCATCTAGTTGGCTTGGTGTTCGTGAGCGTGGGCCGGTCATCGGGTGCAGATTGCGTGCGGTCGAGCGTGTCGCAGGTGGTTGGGGGGGTTGGCCGCGAGGGGCGGGGGGTAGTGGAGGCAGGGAAGGGCGGGTTGCGGAGGGTGCACCATTTGAGGAGGTTGGTGCTGGGGATGAGCTGGTTGCGGGTTGGGGTAGAGGACGTATGGTAGGAGGTGGGCGTGCAGGATCGCCCGAGTGTGGTTCTCGTATGAGTCGTGGCAAATCTGGTCTTGACGAGTTTGGAGGCAGGACGAGCGGGGCAGGTCTGTTGTTGTCGAGTCGTTTGGGACCTCGCGAACTGGGAGAGTGATCTCGGGGGTTACTATCGCGGGAGTTGTCTCGGGAATGGGAACCTTGTAGACCGTTTGGCTTGGGTAGTTCACGGGATGGCTCGGAAGAGTGGGAGCGTAGGCATGTGAGAGAAGCGACCGGAGGACTGGCACACTTGAGCCGCAGAGTTTTGACGCCGTTGATGATGCGTAGTCTGTCACCGACACTAGATATGCCCATCTCCCTCAGGGTATCGTGATCCAACTCCAACAAGATGTCACCTCTAATGTCGTGATCTTTGAAGGTGTCGGCATGGGTATTGCATTTCAAGTCTGAGAGCCACCTGGCGACGTGGGTGTCGGACCAAGATCTGAGAAAGTCGGAAAAGTGGGTTCCAAAGGGTGGGTCGAGGACGATGGCGCTCATGAGTGGTGGTGCTCAGGACGAGAGGGTGTGGAGAGAGATGAACGTGAGGGAGCGGTGACTTGAACGTGGCGAAATTAAAGTGCATCAAACAGCATCGGACGAGTGACGACACCGTGCTCAAGACAAATGGAACAAGCTAAGCATCTCTGGCTTGGTTCATTTGTGACAGCTCGCCTCGAGGCCAAACACGTGGATCAAAAACGACCGCCGGTTCCCACTGGTTTACGATTACGTTTATCGACAGGGGCGCATTGCAAGTCGGCTTGGCTCGATAAGCTGGTCTAGACTGCTGGGGGCGATGCCGTGGGGTCATACCGGCACTTAATTTGCGTCCGCTTCACATCGAACCAGTTCTACTCCTTCTTCTGCTTCCCCCACCATCCACCGGGGACGACCCCGCCATGATCATCCACTTACTCCTCCTCCTCCTCTCCACCCTCGCGCTCGCCTCTCCTTACAATCCAATCTTCGCCCAGTACAACTTCAACCTCAATCAAAATGCCCAGGACCCAACCCAGTACTACACCAACAGGTCCAACACGACCTACACCCCCTCTCCCCAGAACTGGCGCGCCGTCCCTTTCTACACCGTCCTCATGGACAAGTTTGCGGACGGCGACCCTTCCAATAATCAGTTCTTCGATTCCATGTACGAGTGGGACTGGAGAGAAACCCAACTTCGCTATGGTGGCGATATCAAAGGTCTCGCCTCCAGACTCGACTACATACAGGGCATGGGTATAAAGGGCATCTACCTCTCCGGCACTATCTTCCTCAACATGATCTGGCAGGCAGACAGTCCGTCCCTTTTCATTCGTCTCCTCTCACCCCTCTCACCCTCTCACCCCTAGGTTATTCCCCCCTCGACTTCAGCGTAGTCGACCCCCACTGGGGCACCATCGCTGACTGGCAACAGTTCATCGACACCGTTCATGCGAGGGGAATGTACATCATGCTCGATTTCACCGTCGGAACCCTTTCCGACCTCCTCGGATTCGTGGGGTGCGTCCCTTTGTTTCTGCACAGCTTCGTTCCCTCATCGGCCATTTCTCCCCAGGTACCTTAATGTTAGCGCCCCTTTCAGCCTTAATCAGTATCAGGCTCTCTACACGAACCCTAACTACATGCCCTGGAACTTTACTCAATATGCCGATTTCCAGGTCAGCCCTATTTTCGTCCCTTCTTACCTTAATCACCTAATCTCGGCTCCCGTCAACCAGTATAGCAATCAGTGGGATTCATCCTGTCAGATGCCTGTCTTTTGGCAGGATGACGGAACAAATCTGTCCGTCACCGCCCCCGGTTGCTACACCTCCGATTTCGATCAATTCGGTGACATGGAAGCCTTTGGTGTTCACCCCGATTGGCAGCGTCAGCTATCCAAGTTTGCTTCCGTCCAGGATCGTCTGCGCGAATGGAAACCAGAGGTCATGTCCAAGCTTCCAGTCTTCTCCTGTATGGCCATCACTGCACTCGACATCGATGCCATCCGTGTCGATAAATCCACTCAGCTGACCGTTGACGGTATGACTCAGTGGGCAACAGCAACACGTACATGTGCCCACAATCTCGGCAAAACCAACTTCCTCATCGCTGGCGAGGTCACTGGGGGTGACACGTTTGGGGCGCTATACTTGTACGTCCGATCTCTCCGTGATCTTATCGCTTCTTTAAAAATATCTCCCTAGGGGTCGTGGTCGTACTCCCGCGATACTGCCATCTGGTTTCCTCCAGGCGGCAAACCTGACCGAGGCAGAAAATCAGTACTTTATCCGTTCACAAGGGCAAAATAGCCTCGATAGCTATGCCTTCCACTACTCCATATACCGTTCGCTTACTCGATTTCTTGGCATGGATGGAAACCTCGACGTCGCATATGATCTCAACACCAATTTCGTCACCGCGTGGAATGAAATGTTTGTCAACGACGACTTCCTAAATGCCAACACTGGTTTCTTCGATCCAAAACACATGTTTGGAGCAAGTAATTTCGACGTGTTTCGATGGCCTGGCTTGGAAAACGGGACGATGAGATCCGCATTGGGGTTATTCATCACAAACTTGGTGATGCCTGGAATATCTTTGGTGCGCTCCTTTTGCACGGTCTGCTTTTGAGTGTGATTCATCCCAGAGTCTAGTGGTATTATGGTGAAGAACAGAACCTTTACCTTTTCGACTCCACCGCAGCCAACTACCTCTTTGGGTACGTTTTCTCTCGACCGGCATCGGACACCTGCTGATTGATACGCACGCATTTAGACGTCAAGCCATGATGAGCACCAAGGCATGGCAGCGCCATGGTTGTTATAAACTTGGATCAGCGCAGTACTTCAACTGGCCCCTTGAGTCCGCACTGGTCGGATGCAATGACGACTGGAATTCGCTCGACCATTTCGACCCCACTACCGACATGCGCCGCTTGATGAAACAGTTCCTATACCTCCGCAGCACGTATAATGCGCTCCAAGACGGATGGGATCTCGTGCAGCGTGGTAACTGGACGTTCGACATTCAACGCCCTGGTTCGAACGGCACCGTCACAGAGATGGGTCTATATTCTGTATCCCGGGCTGGCATCTCAGGCGTACAGACTCTCACCGGAAATCACACCGACCAAGTATGGGTGCTGTACTCAAACATGAACCAAACGACGACATGGTCCTACGACTGTCAAAGCGCTTTGTGGATCTCCTCGCCTTACCAGTCTGGCACCACCGTTCGGAATTTACTGGCTCCCTTTGAGCAGTACACACTCCAGGATTCCGGATCGTCATACTACAATAATGGTGCTGCCCCGTGGTATGGGTGTCTGAACGATGTCACTATGGATCCTTTTGGGATGAAAGTCCTCGTACCAAGTACCGAATGGGTCGCCCCTCCACCCATGCTAACGCGCTTCCTCCCAGGCCATGACGCCCGCATCACCGTGAACTCAGGGGACCCGAACGCGACGACGATTAACATTGTTCTCGAGTTTAGTGCCAACATGTCCTGTACCAGCATCACGAATAGTGTCACTCTCAACATGTCGTCTTCGGGTATAGGGGGCCCACCCACGTTGGACGCGAATTCCGTGGCGTGTAATACGGTGACGAACCCGGTAATTACGAGTGTAACGGCGGCGGTCCCCTCCGCCTTCTTGTGGTCTGCGACGTTGAACAATGTTCCCGATGGAATTTTAGAAATCGTGGTGAATAATCCCGGCACCAACGATGGGACTGCGTCTACTGGGGTAAGTCCAGTTCTGGACTCGGGGAATGACAGAATACTGAATACGGAAATAGGTCGTCGATCACCTGCTTTTGCGCAAGGGCACTGCCGATAACATCATGGTTTTCCCTGACTCGGATTACGACAGCAGCGCGTTCCAACATTCGAACGGCCAGTACACATTCACCCACAAAGCATACGGAGCGGATATGTTTAGATACTCTGGGAATTTCGGACAGAGCTGGTCGAACTGGACGAACTGGGAAAACGTGACGACTATCCCCTCCAACATCGTCAGCAATTCAGATACTTGGTGGGCTGGGCAACACCTCATGGTCCAATGTACGTCGCATGCTGTTCCACATCTGGGGCTTGGGACTGACGTTTCGTTCCTTTGATAGATTGGAGTCAAGTTGCCACGACTTCGAGCGTCGTTGCACATGCTGATATAAACTACAACACTCAGCGCCGCGTTCCCCAGTTTCTCGCGCGTGGTCCGTTCAATGAGTGGGGTTATGACCAAGGTATATCGGCCGTCATGAACCAAGCCGGCGACAGCACCTGGGAGCTCGAAATCATGGCAATCTGGCCAACGTACGTTCAGATCAACGTGTTTGGATACGACAATTATTACTACGGTGACGTCGACGGGGATGGTGTCATGGATCGCCTTCCACCCAACACGATTGCGTCCAATTTCTTAAACATGTCGGCTCCGCCATATCCAGCACTGGCTTGGATGTTGGTGATCGACGATCAAACACTTCAGTGGTCTTTGCAGCCCCGCGGTCAAGCCTCCGTTGGCGCTATCATGTTCGCGCTCTTGTTAACCATTCCACTCATCACCGGTACACTTGCCGTACTCGTCTTCATGTGGACCTTCTACGGTATCCGTCACAACCGTTACGGAGTAAAGACTAAGGGTCCCAGCAAATATATTCCCATTCTCGGGAGCATTGGTACCAAGTCGACGACGGATTTCAAGGACAGTACGCCCCTCACGGAGAAGATCTTCCGCCCGAAACAGCCATCGGAGATTATCGGGTGGCCAGAGGACAAGGACAAGCGTCGCAAAGTGCTCATCTCAACGCTCGAGTATGAGATCATTGACTGGAAGCTCAAGGTCAAGATTGGTGGGTTGGGTGTCATGTCGTCGCTCATGGGAAAAGCCATGACGGACGTCGATCTCATCTGGGTCGTCCCCAAGGTCAAGGACCTGGAATACCCTGCCGGCGAACCCGCAGAGCCCATCGAGGTTGTCATCTTTGGCGAGCCCTATCTCATCGAAGTGGAAACGCACGTCCTCGACAACATCACGTACGTGCTGCTCGACAGCCCTGTTTTCCGTGCGCAGACGAAATCGGACCCGTACCCCGCTCGCATGGACGATCTCAGTTCAGCCATCTTTTATTCCACGTGGAATCAAGCGATCGCAGCCACCATTCGTAGGTTCCCCGTGATTGACGTTTACCACGTCAACGACTATCATGGCGCGCTCGCTCCCCTTTACCTTTTACCCAAAGTCGTACCGGTGTGTCTCTCCTTGCACAATGCCGAGTTCCAAGGCTTGTGGCCGCTTCGTACCAAGGAAGAGATGAAAGAAGTGTGTTCCGCGTTCAACATCAGTAAGGAGAACTGTACGAAATACGTCCAATTCGGGAACACGTTCAATCTCTTGCATGCTGCCGCGTCGTATATCAGCGTCCATCAAAAGAGCATCGGCGTCGCTGGCGTGTCTGACAAGTACGGAAAACGCAGCTGGGCGCGATATCCCGCGCTATGGACGTTGAAACACGTCGATTCGTTGCCCAACCCAGATCCTACGGATATCGCCGCACTAGACGAAAGCCCGGTGTCCATTCGCGATGTCAAGATCGATCAGGCCGCGGAAGCTCAGCGACCTGAGCTGAAAAGGCAGGCACAGGAATGGGCAGGTATCAAACAAGACCCGGATGCGGACTTGTTTGTCTTTGTCGGTCGTTGGTCGAAACAAAAGGGTGTCGACCTCATTGCCGACGTCATGCCTTCACTGTATGTAGACTGCCACAGTACCATGCCAAAGGCTGATACCGAACCTTTTTTTTTTCTTTCAGGCTGGAAAAGCGCTCTTCGATCCAAATCGTTTGTGTTGGACCCGTCATCGATTTGTACGGTCGTTTCGCCGCGGAGAAGTTGGCGCGTCTGATGGAGATGTACCCCGACCGGGTGTATTCAAAGCCCGAGTTTACCGCTTTGCCGCCGTATCTGTTTAGTGGAGCTGATTTTGCGTTGATTCCTTCCCGTGATGAGCCTTTTGGATTGGTTGCCGTCGAGTTTGGAAGAAAGGGTGCGCTGGGTGTGGGTAGTCGATTGGGAGGTCTCGGTTTGATGCCAGGATGGGTGAGTGGAACGTGTATTGGTAGTGGTGACACGCGCTCACGGTCCTTTTGCAGTGGTTCCCGGTCGAATCCACCACGACGTCACACATGTTGTCGCAATTGTCGAAAACGATCAAGTTGGCGCTCAAGTCGACGCAAGAAGAACGTGCGATTCTCCGTGCGCGTTCCGCGGTCCAACGGTTCCCTGTCGTCGAATGGCGTCAACGCATGGAAGACATGCATCGCCGGAGCATCCAGACGAGTCGTCGCATGGCAGGGCCGAATGCGTGGCGAGAGTCAGATTGCGGTATCACAGGGATTCAAGTGATGGACGACACGGAGGATTGGAATCCGGTTCAGCAAGGGACTCCTTCTCAGCCAGATTGGGACGCGTCCAGTTTGTGGTCGTCTTCGCCGAGACATCGACCTATTTCCCCCACGCATTCGCAGACGTCGACGCCAAACGATGAGACGTTCCTTGTTCCGCCCCGTCTTACTGCTGGTCCTAGCTCGCCGTCGATGCATTCAGACCAATCGGATGACGAGTATCACTCGCGAGGGAGCGTGTTGACAAGTGGGAAACCAGATAATTTTGGTGGTTTCTTGGAGAAGGCGAACAAGGCGATCGCGCAGGAGCAACGTAACGTCCCTGATCCGTTCCTTCATCCAGAGACGCCTCCGAAGCCGTTTGGCGCGCATTCTCGAAAGTCGTCGAGAGAGTCGATCTCGACCATCGTCGAGGAGAAGACCAACTCCCCGCTCAACAAGGCGGTCACTTCGGTGGGTGTTTGTTCGTCGTCGAGCGTGTGTCGTTTCCAGGAATTGACTTTTTTTTTTTTTTTTTTGGCAAGTTCACCGATTCCGACGGTGGTGTCGCGCAAGAGTTTGTGCAAAAACTGCAAATGTTGAGTTCCCACAATTCAAAGGGCGAGTTGTCGATCGAGCGGTTCTTGGTTAAGTCCGAGGAAGCGTACTTTGACAAGGTGCGAAAGGACAAGCTGTCCAGTGCTGCGAGCTATATCTCGTCCCACCGAGATTCAGTGTGGAGTTCGCCTGGTACGCTGGAGGATCCTTCTCGGCCGGCTAGTGCGTGCTTTTGTTTTCGTTTTCAATTTCGTCGGAACGCAGTGCTCACGTGGTGTTGTACAGCGCCGGGCACGCCGAGCACGCATCCGTTCGCCGGGAGTGGTATGTTGCCGTATGGGGACGACTTTGTTATCATGAACAGAGTTCAGATCGCGATGGCCCGCCAGATTTTCGGTTGGCCTTTGTACACTATTATCATAGCCGTTGGACAGGCATGTGTTTCCGCGGGCTCTTGGGGGACGTTCCCGTGCTGACGTGCATCGCAGATGTTGGCTGCCAACAGCTACCAAATAACGCTGCTCACGGGGCAAAACTATCAGGATAATTTGCAGCTGTACGTGCTTGGTGCTATATTCCTCGCTTCTTCGTTCGTGTGGTATTTCTTGTTCCGGTTCAAACCGTCGGTCTATGTGCTCTCCGCTCCTTGGTTATTCTTTGGAATTGCTTTCTTCTTGATCGCCATTCCATCGCTGTCACCCTCGCTTGTGAAAACCCACACCATTATCTCTGATTTCGCTACCTGGTCGTATGCTGTGTCGTCTTCTGCTGCGTTTGTGTTTTTCGGATTGAACTTTGGAGAGGAAGCGGTGAGCGTTGTCCTTTTTTGCCGACCTTTGACGTATCTGATAAGTTTGGTTTGACAGGGCGCTGCCACCGAAGTCTGGGCGTTGCGTGCGTGTATCGTACAGGGCTCGCAGCAAATTTGGATTGCGGCCTTGTGGTACTGGGGAAGCACGCTTAACTCGGCGCAACCGAGCAACATAACGCCGTGGTGGATCGTGTTCATCCTCTGGCCATTGTCGTTGATGTCGTTCATCTTTGCGTACCTCTTGTTCCATGGCCTTCCAGGTGTGTACGGTCAGAGGCGTGGAGGCAAAGCTGTTGGTTGACGAACCGGTTTTAGAATACTATCGTCAGACGCCGCCAAAGGTGCCCAACTTTTTCAGGACGCTGTTCCGGAGAAAGTTGGTGTTATGGTAAGGATGTCTTTCGATTCGTAGCTTTCGAGTGTCGTTGACAGCCCCTAGGTTCCTTGCGTCTGAAATCCTTCGTGACTATTGGTTGAGTGGAGTACGTATTCCAATGTCTTTTGCATGTCGTCGTCCGAGCTGATCACGTTTTGGATCTAGCCCTACGGTCGAAACTGGGGTTTCCTTTGGAGCGTGCCCATCCCCAAATGGCAGATCCTGTTGCTCGTCGTCCTATTCTTTATCGGCGTCTGGGCCTTGATGATGTTCGTTTTGACACACTTGAGCAAGACGCATACGTGGATCCTCCCTGTCTTTGCGGTCGGTTTGGGTGCTCCACGATGGTGTCAGGTGTGTTGTGTTCATGCTACATGTGTCGATGCCAGATTTTGATGGCGTTTGGGACAGACCTTGTGGGGAACGTCTTCGCTCGCACTCTACATTCCTTGGGCGGGGTCTGCGGGTCCTTATCTCGGTCTATCGCTGTGGCTTTGGCTTGG